>CM066574.1:0-180000 GCA_033816785.1 Picus viridis | reverse complement strand
CAGTTGACCCAAGACCACCACCACTGACCCAAGACCACCACCAGTTGATCCAAGACCACCACCACTGACCCAAGACCACCACCACTGACCCAAGACCACCACCATTGACCCAAGACCACCACCAGTTGACCCAAGACCACCACCACTGACCCAAGACCACCACCAGTTGACCCAAAGCCATCAATACTTGACCCAAGACCACCACCAGTTGACCCAAGACCACCACCACTGACCCAAGACCACCACCATTGACCCAAGACCACCACCAGCTGATCCAAGACCACCACCACTGACCCAAGACCACCACCACTGACCCAAGACCACCACCAGTTGACTCAAAGCCATCAATACTTGACCCAAGACCACCACCAGTTGACCCAAGACCACCACCACTGACCCAAGACCACCACCATTGACCCAAGACCACCACCAGCTGATCCAAGACCACCACCACTGACCCAAGACCACCACCACTGACCCAAGACCACCACCAGTTGACTCAAAGCCATCAATACTTGACCCAAGACCACCACCAGTTGACCCAAGACCACCACCACTGACCCAAGACCACCACCATTGACCCAAGACCACCACCAGCTGATCCAAGACCACCACCACTGACCCAAGACCACCACCACTGACCCAAGACCACCACCAGTTGACTCAAAGCCATCAATACTTGACCCAAGACCACCACCAGTTGACCCAAGACCACCACCACAGACCCAAGACCACCACCAGTTGACCCAAGACCACCAATACTTGACCCAAGACCACCAAGTGGCCATTCTTGGACACCAGCTGACCACCAAGAGACCCAAAGCCAACACCATTGACCCAAGACCACCACCAGTTGGCCCAAGACCACCAATAGTTGACCCGAGACCACCAAGCGGCCATTCATGGACACCAGCTGGCCACCAAGAGACCCAAAGCCAACACCACTGACCCAAGGCCATCACCGATTGACCCAAGACCACCGCCATTGACCCAAGGCGGTGGAGAAGGTGTGGTGGGAGACCACCAAGGGGTGGAGACGGAGCAGGTGACCTCCCCCCACCTGGATGCGGAGGAAGCGAGGCGCCGCGTAGCTGGGCAGCGAGGCCTCCGTGACGCCGTAGAGCTTGGGGCCATCGAAGGTGGCTTCGGGCTTCAGGCGGATGGAGGCCATCCCACAGCGACCTTCACAGCCTGCCAAGGGCCACCAGAGGTTGAGGTGGAGGCCACCAAGGCTTGGGGCTCCTGCTTGGTGGCCAGCTTGGACCTTCTGGAGGGAGCTCTTGAGACCCCCGGGCAAGGTTGGGCCAAGGTTGGGTGGAGGTGGCCAAACTGGAGCTTCCTGGTGGCCACTTGGACCTTCTGGAGGGCCTCCTGAGGCCTCCAAGCAAGGTTGGGCTCCACTGGGGCAAGGTGGCCAAGTTGGAGCTTCTTGGTGGCCACTTGGACCTTCTAGAGGGCCTCCTGAGGCCTCCAAGCAAGGTTTGGTTCTCTGGGTGGAGGTGGCCAACTTTGGTGGCCAATTTGGACCTTCTTGAGGACTTCTTGAGGCCTCCAAGCAAGGTTGGGTAAAGGTTGGGTGGAGGTGGCCAACTTGGGCCTTCCTGGTGACCACCTGGACCTTCTTGAGGCCTCCTCAGATGGTTGAAGCCACCTCCAGCTGGTCCAAGGCCTCCCCAGGACTCACCAGGCACAGCCACACCGTAGACGTTGACCTCTTGGATGAAGCTGACCGTGGCCAAGGTGGCCTCCACCTCGGTGGTGGCCACGTTCTCACCCTTCCACCTGGAGAAGAAGAGAAGAAGCAGCTGAGAGGAGGTGGAGGAGATGGAGGAGAAGGAGGACACTTGGTGGCATTGACCGTGGAGATGGTGCTGGTGGTGGAGGAGAGGGTGGGGGAGATGTGGAGGTGGAGATGGTGGTGGTGGAGGAGGTAATAGTGGTGGAGTTGGGGGTGGAGATGGAGGTGGTGGAGATGATGATGGTGGAGACAGTGGTGGTGGAGATGGAGGTGGAGATGGAGGTGGAGGAGATGATGGTGGTGGAGAGGGAGGAGATGGAGGTGGAGGAGATGGTGGTGGAGAGGGTGGAGGTGGAGATGGAGGTGGAGATGGAGGTGGAGGAGATGATGGTGGTGGAGAGGGTGGAGGTGGAGGAGATGATGGTGATGGAGAGGGTGGAGGTGGAGATGGAGGTGGAGGAGATGATGGTGGTGGAGATGGAGGTGGAGGAGATGGTGGAGAGGGTGGAGGTGGAGATGGAGGTGGAGGAGATGGTGGTGGTGGAGAGGGTGGAGGTGGAGCTGGAGGTGGAGGAGATGGTGGTGGTGGAGAGGGTGGAGGTGGAGATGGAGGTGGAGATGGAGGTGGAGGAGATGGTGGTGGAGAGGGTGGAGGTGGAGGAGATGATGGTGATGGAGAGGGTGGAGGTGGAGATGGAGGTGGAGGAGATGATGGTGGTGGAGATGGAGGTGGAGGAGATGGTGGTGGAGAGGGTGGTGGTGGAGACAGTGGTGGTGGAGATGGAGGTGGAGGAGATGGTGGTGGAGAGGGTGGAGGTGGAGATGGAGGTGGAGGAGATGGTGGTGGTGGAGAGGGTGGAGGTGGAGATGGAGGTGGAGGAGATGGTGGTGATGGAGAGGGGGAGGTGGAGCTGGTGGTGGCCACCACCTCCAGAGCTACCGGAAGGTGTCTCCGACGCGGTCCCGGAAGTAGACGAAGCCTTGGTGGTCGATCATGAGGAGGTCTCCGCTGTTGAAGAAGGCATCCCCGGGGGCCAGGACGTCCCTCAGGATCTTCTTCTGGGTCTTCTGGCTGTCCCCAGCGTAGCCGTGGAAGGGAGCGTGCTTGGTGATCTTGATGACCAGCAGCCCACTCTCGCCTGCAGCAGGAGGAGGAGGGGAGACCGCCTCAAGTGGACATCATCTCCATGGACGGCATCTCCATGGACGGCATCTCCATGGTGATCTCCATGGACATCATCTCCATGGATAGCATCTCTATAGACATCATCTCCATGGATATCATCTCTATGGACATCATCTCCATGGATAGCATCTCTATGGACATCATCTCCATGGATAGCATCTCTATGGACATCATCTCCATGGATATCATCTCTATGGACATCATCTCCATGGATAGCATCTCTATGGACATCATCTCCATGGATATCATCTCTATGGACATCATCTCCATGGATAGCATCTCTATGGACATCATCTCCATGGATAGCATCTCTATGGACATCATCTCCATGGATAGCATCTCTATGGACATCATCTCCATGGATATCATCTCTATGGACATCATCTCCATGGATAACATCTCCATGGTGTTCTTCATGGACATCATCTCCATGGTGATCTCCATGGACATCATCTCCATGGATAACATCTCCATGGTGTTCTCCATGGACCTCATCTCCATGCACATCATCTCCATGATCTCCATGCACATCATCTCCATGGACATCATGGAGACGTGGTGATCTCCATGGACATCACCTCCATGGATGGCATCTCCATGGACATCATCTCCATGGTGATCTCCATGGACAGCATCTCCATGGACAACATCTCCATGGACATCATCTCCATGGACATCATCTCCATGGATGGAATCTCCATGGACATCATCTCCATGGATGGAATCTCCATGGACATCGTCTCCATGGTGATCTCCATGGACATCATCTCCATGGATAACATCTCCATGGACATCATCTCCATGGACATCATCTCCATGGTGATCTCCATGGACATCATCTCCATGGATATCATCTCCATCTCCATGGACATCATCTCCATGGATATCATCTCCATGGTGATCTCCATGGACATCATCTCCATGGATAACATCTCCATGGTGATCTCCATGGACATCATCTCCATGGATGGCATCTCCGTGGACATCATCTCCATGGACGGCATCTCCATGGTGATCTCCATGGACATCATCTCCATGGATGGCATCTCCATGGTGATCTCCATGGACATCATCTCCATGGATGGCATCTCCATGGTGATCTCCATGGACATCATCTCCATGGATAACATCTCCATGGACATCATCTCCATGGATGGCATCTCCATGGTGATCTCCATAGATATCATCTCCATGGTGATCTCCATGGACATCATCTCCATGGACATCATCTCCATGGACATCATCTCCATGGTGATCTCCATGGACATCATCTCCATGGATAACATCTCCATGGTGATCTCCATGGACATCATCTCCATGGATGGCATCTCCATGGACATCATCTCCATGGACGGCATCTCCATGGTGATCTCCATGGACATCATCTCCATGGATGGCATCTCCATGGTGATCTCCTTGGACCTCCTCCCTATGGACATCACCTCCATGGACATCACCTCCATGACCACCATCCCCATGAACATCTCCATTGTTATTGTCCATGGACCTCATCTCCATGACTACCATCTCCCATCAACATCATCTCCATGATGTTCTCCATGGACCTCCTCTCCATGCCCACCACCTCCATGATGCCTTCCAGCAGGACCTGCTTTCTCTGAAGGCTTTCTGCTCCCTTCTCACCACCAAGATGACCTTGAAGGTCCCAAGTGGTGGCTTGGGCCCAACTTCTTCTCTTGCCTCAAAAGGAGGTGAGACCAAGAAAGTCCTCCAGATGGTCCTACCTGGTGGGACAGGGATGCAGAGACCTCTTTCATCACGCACAGGTTGGTCCTCCTCAACATTGTACTTGACCAGCTCAAAGGGAGCAAGGATCTGGAGGACAGAAGATGAGGAGAAGGGTGAGAAGACCACCCCCAGGTGGTCCTTCCACCACCACCCCCACGCTGCTTGGTCTCCATCTCTGTGAAGTTCCAAGAAGATCTAAGAGGTCCCAACCGTTGACCAAGCTCTTCATGGCCATCCAAGCTGGAAGAACCTCAACGTGGCCTTGGTTGTCCCTCTCAGAAGTGACCTCAAGGTGACCTTCTCCATGGGCCTGGAGATGTCCACCTCTGAGTGGACACCAAAGCTAAGCTTGGACCCAAGGCCATTGGCCAACCAAGGAACTTGGAGATGCTCTGAGGAGATCTCAGACCTCCTGGTTTGGGCCAACCCAACTTGATGACCAAGGTTGGTTCCTCCATGGAGGTCACCACTGGTGGCTCCATGAAGCCTTGGAGACCCCCAGGTTGAGTTCCTCCTTCCCCTTGAGGATCTCTTTGGCTTCCCTAGCCTTGGAGACTTCCAAGTTGAGTTCCTCCTGACCTTGAGGGACTCTTTGGCTTCCCTAACCCTTGGAGACTTCCAAGTTGAGTTCCTCCTGACCTTGAGGGACTCTTTGGCTTCCCTAGCCTTGGAGACTTCCAAGTTGAGTTCCTCCTGACCTTGAGGGACTCTTTGGCTTCCCTAACCCTTGGAGACCCCCAGGCTGAGGTCCTGCTCACCTTCAGGAAGACGTTGGCCCTTCCCACCGCCCCGACCTTGCCGGTGTAGTTGATGAAGCCGGCGTTGCCCTCGGTGGCTCCATAGAACTCCTTGATGGAGATGTCCCCAAAGCGGTGGAGGAACTGCTGCCACACCTCTGCCCTCAGGCCATTGCCCACTGCCATCCTCACCCCATGGGCCTTGTCGTCAGGGCGCTGCAGGGGGACCAGGGTGGGGAGGGACAGGGAGGGGTTGAGGGACAGGGAGGGGTTGAGGGACAGGGAGGGGTTGGGGACATGGAGGGGTTGAGGGATAGGGAGGGGTTGGGGACATGGAGGGGTTGAGGGATAGGGAGGGGTTGGGGACATGGAGGGGTTGGGGACATGGAGGGGTTGAGGGACAGGGAGGGGTTGGGGACATGGAGGGGTTGAGGCACATGGAGGGGTTGAGGGACATGGAGGGGTTGGGGACATGGAGGGGTTGAGGGACAGGGAGGGGTTGAGGCACATGGAGGGGTTGAGGCACATGGAGGGGTTGAGGGACATGGAGGGGTTGAGGGACAGGGAGGGGTTGGGGACATGGAGGGGTTGAGGGACAGGGAGGGGTTGAGGGACATGGAGGGGTTGAGGGACAGGGAGGGGTTGGGGACAGGGAGGGGTTGGGGACATGGAGGGGTTGGGGACATGGAGGGGTTGAGGGACAGGGAGGGGTTGAGGGACATGGAGGGGTTGAGGGACATGGAGGGGTTGAGGACATGGAGGGGTTGAGGGACATGGAGGGGTTGAGGGACATGGAGGGGTTGAGGGACATGGAGGGGTTGAGGGACATGGAGGGGTTGAGGACATGGAGGGGTTGAGGGACGTGGAGGGGTTGGAGAATGTGGAAGGGTTGGAGGATGTGGAGGGGTTGAGGGACAGGGAGGGGTTGGGGACATGGAGGGGTTGAGGGACATGGAGGGGTTGAGGGACATGGAGGGGTTGGGGACATGGAAGGGTTGAGGGACATGGAAGGCTTGAGGACACGGAAGGGCTGAGGACATGGAGGGGTTAAGGGACATCAAGGGTATGAGCTTGGGAGATGGTCAGGAGAAGGTTGGGAGAAGGTCGGGTGAAGGTCTGGAGAAGGTAGGCTGAAGGTTGGGAGAAGCTCAGGAGGAGCTCGGGAGAAGCTTGACTGAAGGTTGAGCCTGGGCTGCAGCTCCCTCCCTGGTGGCACCGACTCCACCTTCCGCCCCCCAAGCCCCCACGGGGGTGGGGCTGAGCTGCTGCCTCGGCTGGGGCCTCCCTCGGGGTGGGAGGTGAGGAGCTGACCTCGGGCAGGCTGCAGAGGTAGCGCAGGAGCTCCCCCACGTACTGGATGACGGTGACCTGGTGGCGCCGGCAGTCCGCCCAGAACTGGGAGGCCGAGAACTTGGACCTCAGCAGGCAGGTGGCACCTGCAGGGGCACGGGGGAGGGGGTGGCGGCCTCAGGTCTCCAGCCAACCACCTCCAGCACCTCCAGCTCCAGCCAGCTATCTCCAGCCAACTGTCTCCATCACCTCCAGCCAACCATCTCCAACCATCTCCAACCATCTCCATCCACCTCCATCCAGCTCCATCCAACCATCTCCATCCATCTCCATCCATCCATCTCCATCCAACCATCTCCATCCACCTTCATCCACCTCCATCCATCTCCATCCACCTCCAGCCAACCATCTCCAACCACCTCCATCCAACTCCATCCATCTCCATCCACCTCCATCCAACCACCTCCATCCACCTCCATCCATCTCCAATCACCTCCATCCACCTCCATCCATCTCCATCCACCTCCATCCATCTCCATCATCTCCATCCATTTCCATCCCACCATCTCCAACCACCTCCACCCACCTCCATCCAACCATCTCCATCCACCTCCATCCAACCATCTCCATCCATCCATCCATCCATCCATCCATCCATCCATCCATCCATCCATCTCCATCCATCTTCTTCCATCCATCTCCACCCACCTCCATCCATCCATCTCCATCCACATCCATCCATCCATCCATCCATCCATCCATCCATCCATTCATACATCCATCCATCCATCCATCCACCTCCACCCACCTCCATCCAACCATTTCCATCCATCCATCCATCCATCCATCCATCCATCCATCCATCCATCCATCCATCTCCATCCATCTTCTTACATCCATCTCCATCCACATCCATCCATCCACCTCCATCCACATCCATCCATCCATCCATCCATCCACCTCCACCCACCTCCATCCAACCATCTCCATCCACCTCCATCCAACCATCTCCATCCACATCCATCCATCCATCCATCTCCATCCACATCCATCCATCCATCCATCCATCCATCCAACCATCTCCATCCACATCCATCCATCCATCCATCCATCCATCCATCCATCCATCCAACCATCTCCATCCACATCCATCCATCCATCCATCCATCCATCCATCCATCCATCCATCCATCATCCATCCATCCATCCAACCATCTCCATCCACCTCCATCCATCCATCCATCCATCCATCCATCCATCCATCCATCCATCCAACCATCTCCATCCACCTCCATCCATCCATCCATCCATCCATCCATCCATCCATCCATCCATCCAACCATCTCCATCCACCTCCATCCATCCATCCATCCATCCATCCATCCATCCAACCATCTCCATCCACCTCCATCCATCCATCCATCCATCCATCCATCCATCCATCCATCCATCCATCCATCCAACCATCTCCATCCACATCCATCCATCCATCCATCCATCTTCTTACATCCATCTCCACCCACCTCCATCCCTCCATCTCCACCCACCTCCATCCCCCCGCTGGCCCAGCTGCAGGTGGGACCACTCTTGGGTACCTACCAATGTCGAGGCAGCCTCCCAGCCCCACCAGCAGCCCAGCAGAGTGGTAGAGGGGCAGGGTGGTGTAAATGATATCATCAGGACGAAGGCCACAGACGCGACCAAGGTTGGCCACCATCATCATCTTCATCTCTGTGATCACAGCTGCCTTGGGGAGCCCTGGAGAAGGGAGGAGAAGCTGCCTGGGACCTGTCCTCCGTGGAGGTCTCCCATGGTGGCAGGGAGGTCTGGTGGGACTCCATCCCTTCGCTCCTCGTTGGGGAGGAACCTTGAGGAACCTCATCCCCAGGAGCCTGTGGCAGTTGAGGTGTGACCTGGGGTGGCTTCAGGGTTGGATTCTGGAGGTCCAACCTCAACTTCTTGGGTTGGTTGAGGGAGGTTCCTCAGCCCATGCTTGGCTCAACCTCAACTCTTGGCTCAACCTCAGCCCATGGCACCCAACCCATCCTTGGGTCAACCTCAACCCTTGGCACCCAACCCATCCTTGGGTCAACCTCAACCCTTGGCACCCAACCCATCCTTGGGTCAACCTCAACCCTTGGCACCCAACCCATCCTTGGGTCAACCTCAACCCTTGGCACCCAACCCATCCTTGGGTCAACCTCAATTCATGGTTGGGTCAACCTCTGGCACCCAACCCATGGCACTCAACCCATCCTTCTGTCAACCTCAGCCCTTGGGTCAACCTCCACCCGTCCTTGGGTCAACCTTCACCCAACCTCTACTCATCCTTGGGCTGACCTCTACCCATCCTTGGGTCAACCTTCACCCAACCTCTACTCATCCTTGGGCTGACCTCTACCCATCCTTGGGTCAACCTCAACCCCTGGCACCCAACCTGTGGCACCCAACCCCTTCTTGGGTCAACCTCAACCCATCCTTAGGTCCATCTCAACCCTTAGGCCAATCTCAGCCCATCCTTGGGTCAACCTCAACCCTTAGACCAACCTTCACCCATCCTTGGCTCAACCTCAACCCCAACCCCTCCAGGTGGTCCCTCCAAGGAGAAGACCTCCTTGGCCTGGAGCCTCACCGGTGGTCCCTGAGGTGTAGATGTAGAGAGCCTTGGACTCAGGAGTGATCTTGGCACGGTGGTGCCTGGGCAGGGGGCAGCAGAGGCCTCCTGGATGGCTGGCAGCAGGGCAACCACCCCTGGGGTGGGGGAGGTGGAGCTCAAGTAGAAGACCTTCACCTTGGCACGCTGCAGCTCGGGCAGGACCTCCTCCACCGCCGCCTGCAGCTCTGGGGGGACGTGGGCATGGTCACGGAGGGAGCACTGGTGGGCACCAGTGGGCATAGGAGCACCCAAAGGGGGCCTGGTGGGCACCTAAAGACCCCTAGATGGGCACCCAGAGATCTCAGGTGGGCACCCAAAGGAACTTCAGGAAGGCAGCATGGGCAAAGAAACAGCCAAGGGGGAGCTGGTGGGCACCCAAAGGACCCCAAAGGGGCACCGCCAAGACCCTGTCCTCCCACCCCCATCCCCCCTCACAACCCCTCTCGCCCTCCCCTCCCCCCTGGACATTCCCCCCTGCCCCCTCCTAGTGGCCCCACCCATATCCCCCTCCCCTCCTCCCCCTGCAGTCTCCCCCTGGCCCCTTCTCCCCCTTCCTCCCTGTTGCCTTCTCCCCCTCTGCCCCCTCCCCCTGTCCCACTCTCCTCCTGTCCCACTCTCCCCCTGTCCCCCACCCATGCTGGTCACCATCCTGGTGGTCTCCCCCTGTCCCTCCTCCCCTCTCCCCCCCCCCCCTCTCTCCCCCTGCCTGCGCTGCTGACCGGGGCTGCGCGGCCTCCGGGGCGTGCAGCAGGGACCCGCCCCGGGCCCCTCTCCCCTCTCCCCCTGCCCCTCACCTCTTCAGGTCACCGCAGCGGTGGCCTCAGCAGTCTGCCCCTCTCTCCCCCTCCCCTCCTGCCCTTCTCTCCCCCTGCTCCCGACCCATGCTGGTCACCATCCCGATGGCCCTGGTGGTCCTCCCGCCCCTCTCTCCCCCACCCCCAGCAGCACCCAGGGCCCGCGGCAGAGCCCTGCCCTGGGTCCCACCATCCACCCCCCTCTGCCCGCCTCGCCCTCCCCCCAGCTCCTTGCCCCCGCCCCAGACCTGCGCAGCTGAGCAGGGCTGTGGCGCCGGCGGTCTGCAGGGCGTGCAGCAGGGACCTGCCCCGGACGTTGAGGTTGAGGCAGGCCATGGGCCAGCCCAGCTTGGCCAGCGCCAGCCAGCTCCAGACGTAGGCAGGGCAGTTGGGCAGCAGCACGGCCACCACCTGCCCCCTCCCCCTCCTCTTCCTCCTCCTCCTCCTCCTCCTCCTCCTCCTCCTCCTCCAGGCAGCTCCAGGTGGTGGGAGAAGACCCTCCCAGCCCTGTTGCTCCACAGCTCCAGGTCCTGGTAGGTGTAGACCTCATCCTGGAAGAGCAGCAGAGGCTTCCCGGGGTCTTCTGGGCATGGCCCTGGAAGACCTCCAAGAGGCAGACCGGAGGCTTCCTCCTCAACCTCCTCTGGCATCGCAGGGCAGAGCTCAGGAGGCTTCCAAAGCCACCAGGTCGGCCCAGAAGTAAGGGCCTGAAGCTCTCCAGACCAGCAGGACCAGTCTCACCAGCCCCACCAGCCCCACCAGCCCCACCAGCCCCACCAGCACCCCCAGCATGGCGGTGAAGATGATGACGGTGCCTGGGGGGAGGCGGTGGTGCTGTTTGGAGCTGCTGGTGGTCAAGGTCCACCTCCCAGTTGCACCTTGACCCTCTCATCCCACCCCTAAGCGGGGGGGGGGGGGGGGGGAGGGGTTGGGTCGGTTGCTGGGATGCTGAGTGGAGGGGTGGGAGGGTGGTGGAGCTGTCCATGACCTCCTGGTGACCCTCCCCGGGGGTGGCATCAGCTTGGAGGAGCTCCAAGGCTTGGGTGGTGGCCAGGGGGAGGTTCCAGCTGCTGGCTGGTGGCTGGCAGAGGTCCCCTGGTGGCCCTCAAACTGGCTCGAGGTGGCCTCAGATATCTCCAGGTGGTACCAAAACAGCCCCGGGTGGCCTGAAAGGTCCTCGGGTGACCCCAAAGTGTCTCCAGGTGGTCCCAAACAGCTCCAGGTGGCCTCAAGACATCTCCAGCAGGTCCACAAATATCTTCAGGCGGTCCACAAACGCCTCCAGGTGGCCCCAGGTATATTCAGGTGGCCCACAAATGTCCCCAGGGGGCCCCAAAAGGTCTCCAGGAGGCCTCAACTATCTTCAGGTGGTCCACCAAGTGTCTTCAGTTGGCCCCAAAATGTCTCTAGGTGGTCCACAAATACCTCCAGCTGGCCACAAAATGTCTCTAGGTGGCCCACCACAGCTCCAGGTGCTCCACAAACATCTTCAGGTGGCCCCAAAAGGACTCCAGGTGGTCCACAAATGCCTCCAGGTGGTCCATGAATATCTTCAGGTGGCCCCAAAATGTCTCTAGGTGGTCCCAAAACAGTTCCAGATGGTCCCAAAGCAGCTCCAGGTGGTCCCAAAGCAGCTCCAGGTGGTACACAAATATCTTCAGGTGGGCCCCAAATGTCTTCGGGTGGTCCACAAACGTCTCCAGGTGGTCCCAAAACAGCTCCAGGTGGTCCCACAACAGCTCCAGGTGGTCCCAAAACAGCTCCAGGTGGTCCCACAACAGCTCCAGGTGGTCCCAAAGCAGCTCCAGGTGGTACACAAATATCTTCAGGTGGCCCCAAACATCCCCAGATGGTCCCCAAAGGTGGAGGAGATGCCACAGGAGGTCCTCAGAGGTGGAGGAGATGCCACAGGAGGTCCCCAAATGTCCTTCCTGTGACTCCATCCTAAAAGTGGTGGCCTGGGGGAGGGTCTTGGGGGGAGGGTCGGGTCGAGCGGGACCTTTCTGGGTGGCCTTGGAGGTGACCCCCTTGGCGGTGACCCAAAAGAGGGAGCTGCGCCGCCCCCGCTCCCCCGCAGGTCCCACCGAGATTCGAACTCGGATCGCTGGATTCAGAGTCCAGAGTGCTAACCATTACACCATGGGACCGCGCGCGCCTCCGCCCGCCCCCGCCGCCGCACCACGCCTCGGGCGGATCCCTCCGCGCCGCCGCCCCGCCGGCGGGCCAAGAGACCGGCAGGGGGAGCGGGGGGAAGGGAGGGGAAAAGGGGGGAAAGGGGAGGGGAAAGGGGGAAGGGAGAGGAAATGGGGGGAAAGGCAGGGAAAAGAGAGAGGAAAAGGGGGAAGGGAGACTTGGGGGGAGGAAGGGGAAATTGGGGGAAAATAGAAGGAAGGAGGAGGGAAGGGGAGGGGAAAATGAGGGGAAGAGGGAGGGAAAAGAGAGAGGAAATTGGGGGAGAAAGGGGAAAAAGGGGAAGCTGGGTGGGAAAAATGGGGGGAAGGGGAAATTGGGGGAAAACAGAGGGAAAGGAGTGGGGAAAGGGAAGAAAAAGGGTGAGGCAAGGGGTGGAGAAAGGGGGGGAAGGGAACTGGGGCGGGGAAAAAATTGGGGGGAAGGGGAGTTGGTGGAAAACGAGGGGGATAAGGGGGAAGGAAAGAAGGGGGAAGGGGGGAAAGGGGGAAGTGAGAAAAGGGGGAAGGGGAGGGGGAAATGGGACAAAATGGAGGGAAAATTGAGGGAGAAAGGGGAAAAAAAGGGAACGGGGGTGGGAAAAAGGGGGGGGAGGGGATTTGGGGGAAAAGAGGGTGGGAAAAGGGGGGAAAAGGGAACGGGGGTGGGAAAAAGTGGTGGGGAAAGGGGATTTGGGGGAAAAGAGAGGGGGAAGGGGGGGGGAAAGGAGAAACGGGGGAAAAGGGATAGGGAGAGGGGGGGAAACTGGGGGGGGGGGGAGAGGGGGAGGAAGAGGGAAAAGAGAGAAAAAGGGGGAAAGGGGAGCCGAAGGGGAAGTGTTGGGTGGGAAGGGTTCGGGGAAAAAGGAAGCGCCCGAACAGGGACTTGAACCCTGGACCCTCAGATTAAAAGTCTGATGCTCTGCCGACTGAGCTATCCGGGCTCCAGTGGGGAGGGGCGGGGGGCCGCCGGGGTTCTGGGCGAGGGGGTTGGGGGTGGGGGGTGGGGGGGAAGGGGGAAAAGGAGCGGGGGGGGAGGGGAAAAAAGGAGGAAAGGGGAAAAGGAGGAGGAATAGAGGGGTGTGGGGGAGAAAGGGGGGAGGAGGGAGAGGAAATGGGGGGAGAAGAAGGGGGAAAAGGGAACCGGGATGGGAAAAGGGGAGGGAAGGGGGAGGAAGGGGGGGGGGGAATGAGGAAAAGGGGGGGAAAGGAGGGGAAATGAAGGGGGGAAAGGAGGGGAAATGAAGGGGGAAAAAGGGGAAAATGGGGGGGGAAGGGGGAAGGGGGAAAAGAGGGGAAATGAAGGGAAATGAAGGGGGGAAAGGAGGGGAAATGAAGGGGGAAAAGAAGGGGAAATGAAGGGGGAAAGGAGGGGAAATGAAGGGGGAAAAGGAGGGGAAAGGAGGGGAAATGAAGGGGGGAAAGGAGGGGAAATGAAGGGGGAAAAGAAGGGGAAATGAAGGGGGGAAAGGAGGGGAAATGAAGGGGGAAAAGGGGGGAAAGGAGGGGGAAGGAAGGGGGGAAAGGAGGGGAAATGGAGGGGGAAAAGGAGGGGAAATGAAGGGGGAAAGAAGGGGAAATGAAGGGGGAAAGAGGAGGGAAGGGAGGGGAAATGGGGGTAGAAAGGAGGGGAAAGGGAACTGAGGTGGGAAAAGGGAGGGGGAATGGGGGAAAGGGGGGGAAATGAGGGGGAAAGAGGGGGAAAGGAGGGGGAGGGGGAAGAGAGTAAAGAGGGGGAGGGGAGGAAACGGGGGAAAGGGGAAAAAAGAGGAAATAAAAGGGGAAAAGAGGATAAAAGGGGGAAAGGGGGGAAAAACTGAGAGAAAGGGGGGAAAAGGGGGAAAGGGGGAAGGGTAAAGGGGGGAAGGGAGGGAAAGGGAGGGAAAGGGGAAAGGAGAGGGGAGGAAATTGGAGGAAAAGTAGAGGGAAGTGGAAAGGGAGGGGAAGGGGAGGGGGAAGGGGAGGGGGAAGAGGAGGGGGAAGGGGAGGGGAAAGGGGTGAAAAAGTTGGAGAAAGGGAAAAAAGAGACTTGGGGGGAAAAAAGAGGGAAACAGGAGAGGTTTGGGGGGGGAAAAAGTGGGATTTAGGGGAAGAAGGAGGGCAGGGGGCGGGGCCTGTGCAGAGGGCGGGGCTTGTCCGTGGGCGGGGGCAGAGGCTGGGTGGAGCCTTCCTGTGGTTAGCTGCGCGTTAGGGGAGTGGGGGGCGGGGCTTGGCGGCTGGGTGGAGCCTCTGCTGATTGGCTGTGGGCAGGGGGGCGGAGCTAGCTGTGGGGAGGGGCTGGGGGCGTGGTGTAGGCGGTGGGCGGAGACTAAGGGGACGTGGCTTGGTCTGAGGTGGGCGGGGGGCGCCACAGGGGGTGTGGATGTGGCCAGCGACAGGGTGGAGCCTGCCAGGAGGGGGTGCGGGGCAGTGGGAGGAGCTTCCTGCAATAAGCTGTGGGCGTGGCTTGAGCGATGGGCGGAGCCCCTAGAGGGGCGTGGGCGTGCCCATGTGGGCGGAGCCAATGGAGCCTGAGGGCGTGGCATGGCGCAGCCAGTGGGTGGGTGCAGGAAGTGGGTGGAGCCTTCTTTGGCTGTGACAAAGTGGGTGGAGGGGGGGCGGGGTTTGATCAATGGGCGGCGCCTCCCTGCGGGCGGGGGGGGGCCGTGGGTGGAGCCATCTTGGATGGGGGCGTGGTCTGGATATGGGCGAGGCCTTCCGGGGTGGTTGCAGGTGGAGGGTGGAGCCTTCCCTGATTGGCTGTGGGCAGAGGGCGGGGCTATGGAGGGCTCTGGGCGTGGCCTGAAGTGGGCGGAGACTCCCAGAAAGGGGGTGGAGCTACAAAGGGGTGGGGCAGGTGGTGGGCGGAGCCACCAAGGAGTAGTCATAAGGGATAGGAAGAGACTTCTGTGATTGGCTAAGGGCAGTGGGTGGGGCTATGTAGACCTGGGCTCAGTGGGCGTGGCCTGGGCTGGGTGGAGCCTTTGGTGAGTGGTGGCAGGTGGTGGGCGGAGCCTTCCTCCATTGGCTGAGGACAGTGGGCGGAGCTCGATGGGCGTGGCTTGCTCGATGGGCGGGTCCTCGGGCTGCGGGCGTGGCCCCGAGGGCGGAGCCAATCGCGTGTGGGGGCGGGGCATGGTGTGGGCGGAGCCGCCAGCGAGGGGGTGCAGGGAGTGGGAGGAGCCTTTTGTGCCCGGCTGAGGTCAGCGGGCGGAGCTACCCGGCTCTGTGGGCGGGGCTGCGCGGTGGGCGGGGGCTCCTCTCCCCTGGGCGGGGCTACGGCGGGGGCGGGGCGGGGGCGTCCCCTCCCCCTCCTCCCCCCCCCCCCCCCGCCCGCTTCAGCCAATAACGCGCGAGTGGGCGGGGCTGTGCGTGGGAGGAGCCAATGGGCGTGGATGGAGGGGGCGTGTCCGGGGGCGTGCCCGAGGGGCTGGGGTGGGCGTGGCCAAGGCCGAGCCGGTGCCGCCGCACCCGGGGGCTTCGCTGGAGCCGCTGCACAGGGACCCCCCCCCGCAGGTACCCACCAAGATGGGGGGGGAAGGGAGGGGGTCTGGGGGTGCTGAGGAGGGGTCCGGGGGGTTGTCACAACCGTCAGGAGGGGGAACGAGGAGGGGGAGGGGGCGGCTGAATGGGGGGAGGGGGAGGTGGAATGGGGCCGGGGAGCAGAATTTGGGGGGGGAAGAGAGGCGTTGAATTGGGGGGGGGGCGGCGGAAGGGGTTCAGGGAGGGGGGCTATAAAATGATGGGGGGCGTTGTAGCGAGGCGGGGGTCGCTATAATGAAGGGGGGTCGTAGCTGTAATGAGGCGGGGGTCGCCGTAATGTGATGGGGGGAGGTGCGGGTCCGGCGTAATGGGGGCGGCGAAATCGGGGGGCGGGAGGGGGATTTAATGAGGGGGTCGGGGAGTCTGTTTAATGAGGTGCGGGGGTCGCTGTGATGAGGGGGGTCGGATATGATGGGGGGTTCGGATATAATGGGGGGGGGGCTCGGTATAATGAGGAGGTCGGGGGGGCGTTTGAATGGGGACAGGGGTGGGGGGTCCGCGGAAAGCTGGGGGGAGGTGCTGAGATTGGCGGGGGGGTCGGCATAATTTGGGGGGGGGGTCGCTAGGTTTGGGGGAGGGGGTGTTCAGGATAACGCGGGGGGGGGTCTCGGTGGAACGCGGCCGCGAAAGCAGCAGGGATGGGGAGCGGGGCGGGAGGTCGGGGGGAGGGAGCGATGCCCCTTGGGGGGTGTCAGCGCCTGGGGGGAGGGGGTCTCGCTGCTTTGAGAAGGGGGTCTCGGTGCCCCGCGGGGAAGGGGGGAGTCGGAACGGGGTCGTTACACGAGGAAGGGGGTGGGGGGAGGGGTGGGAACGGGGCCGTGGAACGGGCGGGGGGGAACACGACACACAGGGGGGCACGGGGAGGGGGGGGGGGCTTGGTGCAATGGGAAGGGGGCGGAAAGTGAGGGAGGGGGTCGTGGAAAATAGGTGGTGGGGGGGTCGTGATGCCTGGGGCTTGTGCAAGGGAGGGGTTGGGGTCGTTGTGAAACGGGGGTGGGGGTCGGGGGGCGTGCAAAAATGGGGGGGGGGCGACGACTGTCCGGGTGCGATGGGAGGGGGGAGGTCCTGGTGCAATGGGGGGAGGGGTCGTAGTGCGATCCGGGGGGGGGTCCTGGTGTAAAGAGGGGCTGAGGGTGGTCCTTGTGCAAACCCGCGCCCCCCCCCGGGAGGGGGTGTGGTGGTGGGGGTCGTGGTGCAATGAGGGGGAGGGGGACGGCGGTGTCCTTGTGCAAGGGGGATGATGGTGCAAGGGGTGGGAGGGGTCGCACTACCCCGGGGGGGGGGGCTGCGGGGAAGGGCTCCTGGTGCAAAGCTGGGGGGCCTCGAGGGTCGCTTGTGCAAAGGGGGCCGCGTGAGGGGGGGGGGGTCGTTGTGCCAGATGGGGAAGGGGCGGGGGGGGGGGGGGGATCCTGGTGCAAAGGGCTCGTGCAACGTGCAAGGGATGAGGTGGGGGGCTGTAAAGCGGGGGGTGTCCTCGTGCAACGTGCAAGGGAGGGGCGTGGGGGGACCGTGCAAGGAGGATGCTCGTGCCAAGGGGGGGGAGAGAGCACTTGTGCAAAGGGGGCGGGGGGGTGTGTCTCTCGCGCCAAAGGGGTCTTGCTGCATTGGGGGGGGGTGTCCTCGTGCCTCGGGAAGGGGATTCTGCAAGAAGGCGGCGGGGGGGGGGTGTAGGTGTGGCGGGGCGTGGTGTGGAGGGGGGCGTGGTGCCCTTGTGCAAGGAGGCTGCTGGTGCAAGGAGGTCCTGGTGCCAGACCGGGGGGAAGGGGGTCGCTTGTGCAAGGGGGTCGTGAGGCTCTTGTGCAACAGTTTGGGGCGCGGGGGGGGGAAGGGGGAGGGGGCCGGGAGGTCTGTCCTGGCGCAGGGGTGGCAACGTCCTAGTGCAAGGGGGGTGTGTGTGCGTGTGTCCTCGTGCAAGGAGGACCCTCGTGCAAGGTGGGACGCTCGTGCAGGTGGGAGGGGTCCTGGTGCGAAATGGGGGGGGGGGGGGGGGGGGGTAAGGGTGTCCGGTGTCAAGGAGGGGGAAGGGGGGCAGGGTCCTGGTGCAAGGGGGAGGGGGGCACTTGTGCAAGGCTCTCGTGCAAGACGCGGGGGGGGCGGGCAGGACTGGGATGGGGTGGAGGAGGGGCGGGGGGGGGCGGGGCCGTCCCCACGTGTGAGGCGCTGCACACTCGTGTGCTCAGCTGTGCCCCCGCGGGACTCCCTTGGCCTCGTTTGGCCTCCCCTGGCCTGGTTTCGCTGCCCCCTCCCTCCCACCCCCCCCCGCCGTCTCCCCTGCCCCTCCCGCTCCCCGCCGCTCCCCCCCCCCCCCCAGCACGTGGCGTGAGCAGGACACAGCACGGGGGGGGGAGCAGCTGTGCGCCCCCGGGTGGGCGTGCAAGGGGCGTGTGCGAGCGTGCAAGAGCCCGGCGGGCGCAGGTGGAGCCCTGGACTCCTGTGCCAGGGGCTGGGACGGGGCGGGGGAGGGGGACGGGGGGCAGCCTGTCCAGGCGTGCAAGAGCCACGTGCAGCCGCGGGCTGGGCGTGCAAGAGGCTCGTGCAGGCGTGCCCACGCGTGCAAGAGGCTTCTGCAGCCGCGGGTGGGCGTGCAAGGGGCGTGCCCGGGCGCGGGTGGGCGTGCAAGGGGCGTGCCCGGGCGCGCTCGGGCGTGCAAGGGCTGTGGCGACGAGGTGTGGGCGTGCAAGAGGCAGGTGCAAGCGCGTGCGCGGGTGTGCAAGAGCCACGTGTGAGCGCGTTCACGCCCGCAGGAGGCGCGGGGCGCCGCGGGTGGGCGTGCAAGAGCCACGTGCAGGCGTGTCCGGGCGTGCAAGGGGCTTCCGCAGCCACGTGTGCGCGCGCGGGCAAGGGGCGCGCTCGGGCGTGCAGGAGCCGCGTGCGACGACGTGCGGGTGTGCAAGAGCCCCGTGCGACCACCTGGGGGGTGCCAGAGCCACGTGGGAGCGTGGCCACGCGTGCAAGAGCCGCCTGCCCCCCCCCTCCCCTCCCCCCCCCGCGTGTGCAAGAGCAGTGCAAGGAGAGAGGGAGAGGGGGTCGTCCCCCTGCCGCCCATTGCACAACGGATCCCTCCCACCCGGAGCCTCCTGGCCTTGCACACGAGCGTGCAGGACACGCGTGGGGGTCCACTTCCTCCTCCGTGTCCGTCCCCCCGTCCCCCCCCCCCCCCCCCCCCAGCCCGGGGCCGGCAGCGGCCGACGGTCGCCATGGCAACCGCAAGGGATGCCGGGAGCAGAGCCGGGGCCCAATCGGAGCGCGAGGGCCGGGGGGGGAGGGCAAGCTGTGCACACGAGCGTGCAAGGGGATCCCCACTGTGCAAAGTGGGGGGGGGCAGCCCACAGAGAGCCCCGGGGGGCTGCAGGTGCTCGCGGGGGGGTCGGGGGGGGCTGAGTGTGCACACGCGTGTGCAAGGTGTCCGTGCGTGGTCCTAGTGCCCCCCACGCGTGTGCAAGGTGTCCATGCGTGGTCCTGGTGCCCCCCACGCGTGTCAATACAGGATCCTAGTGCCCCCACGCGTGTGCAAGGTGTCCATACAGGGTCCTAGTGCCCCCCACGCGTGTCCTTACAGGGTCCTAGTGCCCCCCGCGTGTGCAAGGTGCCCATGCGTGGTCCTAGTGCCCCCCACGCGTGTCCATGCAGGGTCCTAGTGCCCCCACGCATGTGCAAGGTGCCCATGCGTGGTCCTAGTGCCCCCATGCGTGTCCATGCAGGGTCCTAGTGCCCCCACGCATGTGCAAGGTGCCCATACAGGGTCCTAGTGCCCCCCACGCGTGTGCAAGGTATCCATGCGTGGTCCTAGTGCCCCCCACGCGTGTCAATACAGGATCCTAGTGCCCCCCCCCGCGTGTTCCAGGTGTCCATACAGGGTCCTAGTGCCCCCCACGTGTGTGCAAGGTGTCCGTGCGTGGTCCTAGTGCCCCCCACGTGTGTCCATACAGGGTCCTAGTGCCCCCCACGTGTGTGCAAGGTGTCCGTGCGTGGTCCTAGTGCCCCCCACGTGTGTCCATACAGGGTCCTAGTGCCTCCCACGTGTGTGCAAGGTGCCCATGTGTGGTCCTAGTGCCCCCACTCATGTCCATACAGGGTCCTAGTGCACCCCCGCGTGTGCAAGGTGCCCATGCGTGGTCCTAGTGCCCCCCACGCGTGTCCATGCAGGATCCTAGTGCCCCCCACGCATGTGCAAGGTGCCCATGCGTGGTCCTAGTGCCCCCCACGCATGTGCAAGGTATCCATGCGTGGTCCTAGTGCCCCCCACACGTGTCCATACAGGGTCCTAGTGCCCCCCGCGTCTGCAAGGTGTCCATGCGTGGTCCTAGTGCCCCCCACGCATGTGCAAGGTATCCATGCGTGGTCCTAGTGCCCCCCACACGTGTCCATACAGGGTCCTAGTGCCCCCCACGCGTGTCAATACAGGATCCTAGTGCCCCTCCTCACGTGTTCCAGGTGTCCATACAGGGTCCTAGTGCCCCCAACGTGTGTGCAAGATGTCCATGCATGCTCCTAGTGCCCCCACGCGTGTGCAAGGTGTCCATGCGTGGTCCTAGTGCCCCCACACATGTCCATGCGTGGTCCTAGTGCCCCCACGCGTGTCCATACAGGATCCTAGTGCCTCCCACGCATGTGCAAGGTGTCCGTGCGTGGTCCTAGTGCCCCCACGCGTGTCCATACAGGATCCTAGTGCCTCCCACGCATGTGCAAGGTGTCCATGCGTGGTCCTATTGCCCCCCGCGTGTGCAAGGTGTCCATGCGTGGTCCTAGTGCCCCCACGCGTGTCCATACAGGATCCTAGTGCCTCCCACGCATGTGCAAGGTGTCCATGCGTGGTCCTAGTGCCCCCACGCGTGTCCATACAGGATCCTAGTGCCTCCCACGCATGTGCAAGGTGTCCATGCGTGGTCCTATTGCCCCCCCCGCGTGTGCAAGGTGTCCATGCGTGGTCCTAGTGCCCCCACGCGTGTCCATACAGGATCCTAGTGCCTCCCACGCATGTGCAAGGTGTCCATGCGTGGTCCTATTGCCCCCCCCGCGTGTGCAAGGTGTCCATGCGTGGTCCTAGTGCCCCCACACGTGTGCAAGGTGTCCATGCATGGTCCTAGTGCCCCCACGCGTGTGCAAGGTGCCCGCACCTCCTCCTACTCAATTCTCCCCCTTCCTCACGCCTGTCCCAGTCCCTCCCCCTCCCCTTTCCCAGTCCTTCCCGGCCCCTCCCCCTCTCCCCGGCCCCTCCCGGCGCCCCCCCTCAGTGCCCCCAAACTGGTTCAAGGCTCCACCAAAGTCACAGAAGCCGCCTGGGGGCTGCCGTGTCCCCGTGTCCGCCCCCCCCCGTGTCCCCCCCCGGGGCCTGCCCCATTTCCAGCCTCCAGCTAAAAATAGACCCTCCCCCCGCCCAGTCCCTCCCAGTTCCGTACTGGGACACCAAAGCTTTGCGTGCCCGCAGTACCCACGCGTGGACAAGACTTGGGGGGGCGGGGGTGTGGAGAGGGGGTTGGGAGGGGGTAAGGAGGGTTGGGGGGGTCACAAGGTGTGTGCCCCACCCCGCTCCAGCGCTCCCAGTTGGCTCCCAGTGCCACACTGGTGTGGCAGAGCCTTGTACACCAACGGTCTCGGGGGGGGCGTTGGGGGTCTTTGGGGGGGGGGGGGGGGTGTTCGGGGGTCTCTGGAGGGGTTTTGCGGGTCCCTGAGGGGGGGGGTTGGGGGTCTCTAGGGGGGGCTCAGCGATTTCTGGGGTGGGGTCTCCTCCCCATTCGGCTCCCAGTCCCGTACTGGACCATACATGAACGGTCTCGGGGGGGGGGGGTTGGGGTCTCTGGAGGGGTTTTGGGGATCCCTGGAGGTTGGTTGGGGGTCTCTGGGGGGGTTTCAGAGATTTCTGGGTGGGGGTCGCCTTCCCAGTTGCTTCCCAGGGGAGTGAGGGAGGGGGGCTTGGGCTCTCTGGGAGGATTGGGGGTCTCTGGGGAGGTTTTGGGGTCTCTGGAGGGGTTTTGGGGGTCCCTGGGGGGGTGGCTTGGGGTCTCTAGGGGGGGGTCAGTGATTTCTGGGGCGGGGGCTCAGGGATTTCTGGGGGGGTGTCTCCTCCCCGTTTGGCTCCTAGTCCCATACTGGACCAGACACGAACGGTCTCGGGGGGGTGTTCTTGGAGTCCCTGGGGGGTTGGGGGTCTCTGGAGGGGTTTTGGGGGTCCCTAGGGGGCAGTTTAAGTGTCTCTGGGGGGGGGGGTGTGTCAGAGATTTCTGGGGGTGGGGGTCGCCTCTGCAGGTGTCTCCCAGACCCATACTGGACCATACACGACTGGTCTCGGGGGGGGGGGGGGAGGGTGTTGGGGGTCTCGGGCGCAAGTGTTGGGGGTCTCGGGCGCAAGTGTTGGGGGTCTCGGGCGGGGGGGGTCTCGGGGGGGGGGGGATGGTTGGGGTCTTTGGGAGGATTTGGGGTCTCTGGACATGTTTTGGGGGTCCCTGGAGGGTGGTCGGGGGTCTCTGGGGGGGGGTGGGGGTTGTCATCCATTTCTGGGGTGGGGTCGCCTCCCCATCTGGCTCCCGGTCCCATACTGGACCATACCTGAGCAGTCTCGGGGGTCGGGGGTCTCGGGGGGGGGGGGTGTTGGGGTATCTAGGGGGGGGTTTGGGGTCTCTGGAGCAGTTTTTGGGGGTCTCTGGAGCGTGGTTGGGGGTCTCTAGAAGGGGGGGGCAGCCGTTTCTGGGGGTGGGGGGTCGCCTCCCCAGTTGTCTCCCAGACGCATACTGGACCATGCACGACCGGTCTCGGGGGGTGTTGGGGGTCTCGGGGGGTGTTGGGGGTCTCGGGGAGGGGGTTGGGGCCTTCCAAGGGGGGATTTGGAGGGGGGAAATGAAGGATATTTGGGGGGGGGGGGGTGTCACCCACCTTTCTCCCTTCCCCCCCCCCCCCAGGCGGGTGATGGTGGCAGCATGCCTCGGACGCCAGCCTCCAGCGAGGAAGAGGAGGCTCGGGGGGGCTCCGAGTACCCCGAGGGCGAGTCGGATTCGGGGAGCTCCCGGGATGGACCCCCGGGAGCCAACCCGGGACCCCCAACCCCCACCGGGGCCGAGCAGCCGCCCCCCGGCCCCCAGACCCCCCCGGCTCCCGACGACTCCCATTTCAGCATGATGGTCTTCAGGATCGGCATCCCCGACCTGCACCAGACGGTGAGGGCGGGCCCCCCCCCCCCCGGACCACCCCCCCGGACCCCCCCCGGACCCCCCCCCAAATCCCGCCCTCCCACACTCCCCCCGGGCCACCCCCGGGCCCCCCCCGTACAGGGGGAGGGGGATCGGAGGGGGGGAGGGGGATCGGAGGGGGGGAGGGGGATCGGATCGGAGGGGGAGGGGATCGGAGGGGGGAGGGGGATCGGAGGGGGGAGGGGGATCGGAGGGGGGAGGGGGATCGGAGGGGGGAGGGGGATCGGAGGGGGAGGGGGAAGGTAAAGAAGAAGGAGGCAAAAAAAGGGGGAGGGGGAGACCCCAAAACGGGGGGAGGAGACCCCAAAATATAGGGGGCACCCCCAGAAACCCCACTGGCCACACCCACCCCACTGGCCACACCCCACCCGCCGGCCACACCCCACCCCACTGATCATGCCCAACCCCATGTCTGCACCCAACCTAGCGACCGCACCCCACCCACTGACCACACCCAGCCCATTGACCACACCCAAACCATCGACCACACCCACCCCATTGATCACGCCCAACCCAATGACCGCACCCAACCTATTGACCGCACCCCACCCACTGACCACACCCAGCCCTTTAACCACACCCACCCTATCGACCACACCCAACCTACTGACCACACCCACCCCATCGACCACACCCAACCTACTGACCACACCTGCCCCATCGACCACACCCAACCTACTGACCACACCCAACCCTTTGACCACTACTGTCCACATCGAGCCCATTGACCACACCTCATCCACTGACTACTCCTAACCCCTCGACCACACCCAAGCCATCGACCACACCCACCCTGTCGCAGTAGGGCGCCAGGCGGCACCCACGGCGACAGGGGTGGAATTCAAGCAGGAGGGTAGGGAGCGCCCAGGGCAAGGGCTCCTGCCCGCAGCAGCAAGCCCAGCAGACTGACGACTGCCTTCCTCGCAGCTCACACTCGTTGCTCTCCTCTTGGTGTGGCTGTCGAGGATTGGCTAATTGACCTCCTCTTCTTACTGGCTGGTGACACTTGTTAGGGTAGCGCAGCTGACCCTTATCTCATCCATCGGAGTTACTTGTTAAGCCATCAACAGGTGGCTCCCATTTCATCTCTCCTTGCAGTTTCTAATCTTCAGGCATTCAGCCCTGGGGACACAGTCCCCCACAATTCCCCCTTTTTGTTTTTCTTCTTTTAATATTTGCCAGCTCCTGTTAAAACTTATTTCTTCATTTTTTTCCCCCTCTTTCTTCACATGTTATTGATCACTTTTCAGACGTATTCTTTATCTTTTTTTTTTTCCCTCTCTTTACATTCCTGATCAGTTTTCAGACATTCCACCTGGGCTTCAAGTTCCCTTATCTTTGTTGATTTCATTATCAGTTGTGCCTTCAAGAGGTAATTCTTCCTTTACTATGATCGCTGAGCTGTCTTCTTTCCTCCACCCTTTCGCAAGTTTTCTGCACACCATGCACTCCAGTTTCTTAATTTCTTCATTTTGCTTCTTGTGTATCTCTCTGAAGTTGCTCCTTGGGAAGCTCACTGTTTGTCTGTTCTTTCTTTTAGGTGATTTGTTAACTGTTCAACCTCTCTGTTCTGATACTAACTGACAGGCTAACTAAGTCTTTGTCCTTTATTAATTCTTGGACCATCATAATCCCAGTGACTCACTTGCCTCACCCGGACAAATATCAAAGCTCTGGTTCTGGACCTCTTAGCTACACTGGAATCCGTCCCAGTGGCACACCTGCCTCAGCCGGACAGGTGTCCAAACTCCGGTTCTGGACCGAAATGCAGTATCCCCACTGCCTTTAGCTACACTGGAATCTAGTCCCAGTGGCTCATTGCCCAGACCCTCTAGAGCCATCAGCATAGGGGTGATACATAAAGGCCATCTCTGCACAAAGTGCTCATGCCATCCACTTCACATCATCTGGCTCTTGGGCTTAAAGTTTCACTGGGCTGTTAACATCTCCTGGTCCTGTTCATGAGCAGCCTGTGCCTTCTCCTTCTTCTAAATCAATATCTACTTTGTGTAATGATGCCTATTCCTCAGTTTCAAATTCACCCATCAGTTATGCAATCCACTATTTAAACAGTACCTCTGACTGGCACTTCAGTAGCTCAAACTCTTCCTGGGGTTGAAGCTACTGCTTTGGTTCTTGCTCCAGAAGGGCTGTTTGCACACTTTCTACTTCAGAGGTTGATGCAGAAACACACATGTTTAAACCATCCTTATGAGCTTCTTCTATTTCAACAACCAAAGCTTTAAGCTGTCACATACACACGACAGCTATCTCAATCTTCAAATCATTTTGGAAAAATAGTCAATAAGCATTTAGCCTCCAGCTCACCACTTTGTGCTTGATGCTTTGTCTTTCAGTCTGGTGCTTTGTCCGAAGCTCAGCTTTTCCTTTTTTCTTCAGGTTCTGCTCTGTTTTGCAGCTCTACGCACAACAAAGATAACTTTTGCTTGAATTCTCTGTTCCTCACATCACACCGGGGTCACCATTTGTCACAGTAGGGCGCCGGGCGGCACCCACGGCGACAGGGGTGGAATTCAAGCAGGGGGGTAGGGAGCGCCCAGGGCAAGGGCTCCTGCCCGCAGCAGCAAGCCCAGCAGACTGACGACTGCCTTCCTCGCAGCTCACACTCGTTGCTCTCCTCTTGGTGTGGCTGTCGAGGATTGGCTAATTGACCTCCTCTTCTTACTGGCTGGTGACACTTGTTAGGGTAGCGCAGCTGACCCTTATCTCATCCATCGGAGTTACTTGTTAAGCCATCAACAGGTGGCTCCCATTTCATCTCTCCTTGCAGTTTCTAATCTTCAGGCATTCAGCCCTGGGGACACAGTCCCCCACACCACCCCATTGGCCACACCCACCCCATTGATCACACCCAACCCAATGAAGGCACCCAACCTATCGACCGTGCCCCACCCACTAACCACAAGATGACCACACCCAGCTCATCAACCATACCCAACCTCTTGACCACACCCAACCAACTGACCATACCCCACCCGCCAACCAGACCCAACCCTTTGACCTCACCGAACCCACTGACGACACCCACCCACTAACCACACCCCACCCACTGACCACGCCCAACCCTTTGACCACACCCAAACCACGTACCACACCCATCCCATTGACCACACCTGACCCACTGGCCACACCCAGCCCGCTGAGCGTGCCTAACCCAATGACCGCAGCCAACCTATTGACCACACGCCCCCCACTGACCACACCCACCCCATTGACCGCACCCAACCCACTGACCGCAATGAACCCACCGACTACACCCAAGCCACTATCCACACCCAGCCCGTCGACCACACCTCATCCCCTGGCTACTCCTAACCCATCAACCACACCCTCCCCATTGACCCCACCCCAGTCCCTGATCACGCCTATCCCCTTGACCACCCCCCACCCAATGACCACGCGCCACCCATCAGCCGCACCCAACCCAATCAACCCCACCCACTGACCACACCCACCCCGTCGACCACACCCAACCCATTGATCCCACCCAACACCGGCCACACCCCGCCCACTGACCGCACCCCACCCAACCCGTTGACCCATTGGTGGGCACGGTCTTCCACCCCACCCCCATCCCTCCCCCAGAAGTGCCTTCGGTTCGACCCGGGGGCCGCGGTGTGGGCGGCCAAGCAGCAGCTGCTCTGTGCCCTGACCGAGGGCCTCCACGATGGCCTCAACTATGGCCTCTTCCAACCGGCCTCCGCCGGCCGCGACGCCAAGTTCCTGGACGAGGAGAGGCCCCTGAGGGACTACCCCCAGAGCTTCGACCAGGGCGTGCCCTACCTCGAGGTGGGTGGGGTCAGGAGGTGGGTGTGGTCAGCGGGTCGGGTGCGGCCAGTGGGTTGGGTGTGATCAGCGGGTGGGGCGTGGTAGACAAGTTGGGTGGGGTCATTGGGTTGGAGAGGCCCAGGGCGGTTGAGGTTGGGTCTCAGGGGTCTTCCAGACCCAAGCTGGGTTGAGTCGACTCATGGAGGTGTGACTAAGGTGAGGCTCTAGCTTCAGGGGGGGGGGTGTGGCCCTTGGGTTAGGTGTGGTAAGTGGGTTGGACGTGGTCAGTAGGTGGGGTGTGGTTGATGGGTTGGGTGTGGTTGACAGGTTGGGTGTGGCCTACAGGTTAGGTGTGGTCAGTAGGTGGGGTGTGGTTGATGGGTTGGGTGTGGAGAGTGGGTAGGGTGTGGTGGATGGGTTGGGTGTGGTCAGTAAGTGGGGTGTGGTTGGCGGGTTGGGTGTGGTCAATGAGTTGGTGTGGTCAGAGTCTGGGATGTGGTTGATGGATCTGTGGGTTAGGTGTGGTCAATGAGCTGGGTGTGGTCAGTGGCTGGGATGTGGTTGACGGGTTGGGTGTGGAGAGTGGGTGTGGTCGTGGGTTGGGTGGTCGATGGGTTGGGTGTGGTCAGTAGGTGGGGCGTGGTTGACGGGTTGGGTGTGGAGAGTGGGTTAGATGTGGTCGATGGGTTGAGTGTGGTTGATGGGTTGGGTGAGATCAGTGGGTTAGGTGTGGTCAATGAGTTGGGTGTGGTCAGTGGGTGGGGTGTGTGGTCAATGGGATGGGTGTGGACATGGAGGGGGGCCCCCTAAGGTCCACACCATTGGACCCCTACGTGATCCCTGATGAGGGGGCGTGGCAAGGAAACGGAGGTGGCCTCGCATGGGCGTGTCCTTATATGGGCGTGGCCCATCTCGTGGTGGGAGGGCCTCAGACTGGCTGCAGCCACTTTAGGCGGGGGGAGGGGAGGTCAGGTCCTAATTGGAGGAGGGTCGGGGAGTGGGTCGAGCCTGAGGGGTGGGCGTGGTGCTTTTAAAGGGGCGTGGCTCTGTGGTAGGTGTAGCCTTGTGGTGGGCGGGGCTTCTAGGGGCGTGACCGGGAGGAGGTGAATAGGTGGAAAGAAGGGGGTGAGGCTCGGGGGGGTGGGTTTGGTGGGATATGGGGCGTGTCCTAGAGGGAAAGGGGAGGTCTGGGGGCGTGGCCTCGACCGGAAGGGGCGTGTCCCTGGCTGACCCCTCCCCAGTTCCGCTACAAGACGCGGGTCTACAAGCAAACCAACCTGGACGAGAAGCAGCTGGCCAAGCTCCACACCAAGGTGCGGGACACGCCCCTGCCCCTCTGGACACGCCCCTCCGCACTCCTTGGCCGCGCCCCCCATCACCCAGCCAATCCCCTGCCTCCTAGGCCTCACCCCTTCATCCCTAGCCGCTTGTCCCTGCTTTCCCTCTTGGCTTGCCTGGCTCCTAGCCACGCCTCCTGCCGCCGGGCCACGCCCCGGCCTTTAACCACGCCCCTTGTTTCTTTGCCACGCCTCCTTGGCCTCTAGCAGATCTCCATGTACTCAGGCCACGCCCCCTGGTCCATAGCCAACTCTCCCCCCCTTGAGCCAATCGCTGTTGTCTTTCCTCCCAAGCCACGCCTCCTGCTCCCAAGCCACGCCTCCTCGCTCTTAGCCACGCCCATACAGCTCTCTGGTCATGCCCTAACCTCCCTAGCCAACCTCCATGCTGCACCCAGGCCACACCCCTTCATCCTTAGCCACGCCCCCACCTCATCTCCCCTACCTCCCTGGCCACGCCCCCTCACTCTTAACCATGCCCCTGAAACGTTGACCACGCCCACTTGTTTAGCAGCCAATCCCCTTGCTCGTGGGCCACTCCCCTTCCTCCCTAGCCACGCCCCCACCCCTCCTTCCCGGGACACGCCCCTTGCTCGCAGACCACACCCCCTAGCCCTTAACCACTCCCCAAATCGTTAACCACGCCCCCTAATCCCCCCAGCCAACCTCTGTGCCCTCCACATCGCCCTGTCCCCTCCCCCTGTCCCCTCTCCCCTGTCCCCTCTCCCCTGTTCCCTCTCCCCTGGCCCTTCTCCCCCTGGCCCCTGCCTTCTTCTTCCCTCCTGTTCCCCTCTCCCCCTCTCTCCTTCTCCCCCTATCCCACTCTCCTCTCTCCCTCTCTCTCCCCTCTCCTCTCTTCCCCTTTCTCCCTCTCCCCTTCTCCCTTTCCCCCTCTCCCTGCCCCCTCTCCCTCTCTCTCCCCTCTCCCTTCTCCCTCTCCCCCTCTCCCCTCTCCCTGCCCCCTCCCTCTCTCTCACCTCTCCTCTCTCCCCTTCTCCCTTTCTCCCTCCCCTCTCCCTGCCCCCCTCCCTCTCTCTCCCCTCTCCCCTTTTCCCCTCTCCCCCTCTCCCCTCTCCCTGCCCCCTCTCCCTCTCTCTCCCCTCTCCCCTTCCCCTCTCCCTCTCCCCCTCTCCCTCCCTCTCCCCTCTCCCCTCTCCCCTCTCCCCTCTCCCCCTCCCCCTCTCCCTCTCTCTCCCCTCTCCCCTTCTCCCTCTCCCCTCTCCCTGCCCCCTCTCCCTCTCTCTCCCCTCTCCCCTTCCCCTCTCCCCCTCTCCCTCTCTCTCCCCTCTCCCCTCTCCCCTCTCCCCTCTCCCCTCTCCCCTCTCCCCCTCCCCTCTCCCTCCCTCTCCCCTCTCCCCTTCTCCCTCCCCCTCTCCCTCCCTCTCCCCTCTCTCCCCTTCCCCTCTCCCCCTCCCCTCTCTCTCCCCTCTCCCCTTCCCCTCTCCCCTCCCCTCTCCCTCCCCCTCTCCCCTCTCCCCTCTCCCCTTCTCCCTCTCCCCCTCCCTGCCCCCTCTCCCTCTCTCTCCCCTCTCCCCTTCTCCCTCTCTCCCCTCTCCCTGCCCCCCTCTCCCCCTCCCTCTCCCTCTCTCTCCCTCTCCCCTTCTCCCTCTCCCCTCTCCTGACCCCTCTCTCCCTCTCCCCCTCCCCTCCCCTCCTTCCCCCCCCTCCCCCTCCCCCTCTCTCCCTCTCTCCCCTCTCCCCCTCTCCCTCTCCCCCTTCTCCCTCTCCCTCTCCTCCCCCTCCCCCTCTCCCTCTCCTCTCTCCCTTCTCCCTCTCCCCTCTCCCTGACCCCTCTCTCCCTCTCCCCCCCTCTCCCTCCCTCTCCCCTCTCCCCTCTCCCCCTCCCCCTCCCCTCTCTCTCCCCTCTCCCCCTCTCCCTCTCTCTCCCCTCTCCCCTCTCCCCTCTCCCCTCTCCCTCTCCCTGACCCCTCTCTCCCTCTCCCCAGACCGGGCTCCGGAAGTTCCTGGACTACGTGCAGCACGGCTCCGCCCCGAGAAGGTGGCTCGGCTGCTGGACAGGGGCCTGGACCCCAACTACCACGACTCTGACTCTGGGGGTGAGCCCCCCCCCCCCGGCCTTGGGGACCCCCCATGCCACCTGGGGACCCCCGAGCCCTTGGGGACCCCCTGGCCACCTGGGGACCCCCGAGCCCTTGGGGACCCCCCTGGCCACCTGGGGACCCCCGAGCCCTTGGGGACCCCATCACCCCGAGCACCTCCTGAGACTCCCTTGGGACCATCTCCATCCCCCTTGGTGCCACCCAGCTGGCCCTGGGGACCCCCTGAATGCCCTTTGGTGCCACCTCCACAACCTTGGTGCCACCTCCATTCCCTTTGGTGCCACCTCTATTCCCCTTGGTGCCACCCAGCCGGCCCTGGGGACCCCCTGAATGCCCTTTGGTGCCACCTCCACATCCTTGGGGACCTCCAGAGTGCCCCTTGGTGCCCCCCAGCTGGCCCTGGGGACCCCTGAATGCCCTTTGGTGCCACCTCCACAACCTTGGTGCCACCTCCACAACCTTGGTGCCACCTCCATTCCCTTTGGTGCCACCTCTATTCCCCAGCCCTCCTGGTGCCCCTTGGTGCCTCCCAGCTGGCCCTGGGGACCTCCCCTTGATGCCACCCAGCTGGCCCTGGGGGAGCTCCTGGTGCCTCCCAGCTGGCCCTGGGGCACCTTCTGAGATCCCCGTGGTGCCACCTCTGTCCCCCTTAGTGCCACCTCCATTCCCTTTGGTGCCACCCAGCCGGCCCTGAGGGACCTCCTGAGTGCCCCTTGGTGCCACCCAGCTGGTCCTGGGCACCTCCTGAGATCCCCCTGGTGCCACCTCCATTCCCCTTAGTGCCACCTCCATTCCCCTTAGTGCCACCCAGCTGCTCCTGGGGGACCTCCTGAGAGTCCCTTGGTGCCACCTCCACCACCCCCCCGCCCCCTCCTTGGGGCCACCTCCATCCCCTTGGTGCCCCCCAGCTGGCCCTGGGCACCCTCCCCTGAGTGCCCCCTGTTGGGGGTGTCCTCCCCCGCGCAGAGACCCCCTGACCCTGGCTGCCCAGCGGGAGGGTCCTGGAGACCTGGAGATCATCCGGCTGCTGTGCCTGGGCGGTGCCCACCTGGACTTCCGTGCCCGGGACGGTGCCACCGCCCTGCACCGAGCCGTCTGCACCCGCCGCTACCCCGCCCTGCTGGTGGGTGGGCACCCGGGGGCGGGGGGCACCCGGGGGTCGAGGGTGGGCACCCGGGGGCAGGGGTCCGGCTAGGGGGCACCCAGGGCCGGGCGGGCTCCCACCAGGGAGGCAAAAGGGGTGGGATGGGTGGGCACCCACGGGGGGGGGCAGGGAGGGGGCACCCACTGGGAGGAGAGAGGGCACCCAAGGGTGGGCAACTACCGGAAGGAGGGCACCCAGGGGTGGGGTTGTGGGTAGAGGGCGCCCACAGGGTGGGCTTGGGGGGGGGGGGGGGGCGCCCGGGGCTGGAGGGTGAGCACCCGTGGGGTGGGGCTTGGGAGTGGAGGGTTAGGGTGAGGCCGGGGTCCCCCATGCCACCCCCCACCCCCCCACCCCCCCATGGGTGCCCACCCACCCTCATCCACACCCTTTGCCTCCCTGGTGGGTGCCCACCCGGGAGGTACTCAACAGCTCCCCCCAAGTGGTCTCCTCCCCACCCCACCACCAGTGGGGGTCCCAATGCCCCCCCCCCCCACCCATGGGTGCCCACCTACCCCACCCCCTTTGCCTTCCTAGTGGGTGCCCCCCAGCCCTGGATGCCCCCTAGCTATAAGCCCACCCCGTGGGTGCCCTTCACCTCCCAGGGGGTGCCCACCACCCATGGGTGCCCTCCACCCCCAAGCCCACCCCGTGGGTGCCCTTCACCTCCCAGGGGGTGCCCACCACCCATGGGTGCCCTCCACCCCCAAGCCCACCCCGTGGGTGCCCTGCTCCTCCCAGTGGGTGCCTGCCCCTGGGGGAGGGTGGCACCCATTGGAGGAAGCCCATGGGGTGGGCTGGGGGGGGGTAGGGGGCACCCAAGGGTGGGGTTATGGCTAGGAGGCACCCAAGGGTGGGCATCCATTGGGAGAAGGGCAGCCAGGGGTGGGCTTGGGGGAGGAGGGCAGCCAGGGTGGTGGGCACCCACTGGGAGGAGGGCACCCATAGGGTGGGGTTGGGGGGGGGGGGGGTAGGGGGCACCCAGGGCTGGGCAGCCATTGGGAGGAGAAGGGCACCCAAGGGTGGGCTTGGGGGTTGTGGGCACGCATCAGAAGAAGGGCACCTATTGGGGGGGGCACCCCCTGGCAGGTGAGGGGCACCCACGGGGTGTGCTTATGGCTAGGGGGCGCCCAGGCCTGGGGGGGGCACCCGCTAGGGAGGCAAAGGGGGTGGGGTGGGTGGGCACCCATGGGTGGGGAGGGGGCACCGGGACCTCCACCCGGGCGGGGCGGGGGAGGAGAGCACCTCGGGGGAGCTGCGGAGTACCTCTCGGGGGGGGCACCCACGGGTGGGCACCCACAGGGGAGGCAAAGGGGGCGTGTCGGGGTGGGGTGGCTGGGCACCCATGGTTGGGGGGGTGGGGGGTAACATTGGGACCCGCGGGGGGGCGAAGGGAGGAGACCTCCTCGGGGGATCCACCAAGTGCTTTCGGGGCGGGGGGGGGGTCTCCGTGCCCATTCCTTTGGCCCTGCGCCCACCCCCGTGCCCACCGCCCCGGGCCCGGGCCCCGTGCCGCCCTGGCCAGGCTCTGCTGGACCTGGGGGGGTCCCCAAACTACAAGGACCGCCGGGGGCTGACCCCCCTGTACCACACGGCGATGGTGGGGGCGACCCGCGCTGCTGCGAGCTGCTGCTCTACAACCGCGCAGCCATTGGCACCGTCGACGAGAACGGCTGGCAGGAGATCCACCAGGTGGGGGCGCCACCGCCCGCCCCGTGCCAGCCTGGCACCCCCCCCCCCCCCCCCGGGCTAACCTGGTAGCCAACGCTACCCCACCCCGTGACAGTCTGGCACCCACCCCTCCCTGGCAGACCTGGCACCCAACACCACCCCCCCGTGCCAAACTGGCACCCCCCTTCAGACCTGGCACCCCCTCCCGTGCCAACCTGGCACCCACCACCACCCCCGTGCCAACCTGGCACCCCCTCCCTGGCAGACCTGGCACCCCCCTCCCGGGTCAACCTGGTATCCAACACCACCCCCGTGCCAACCTGGCACCCCCACCCACCCATCCACCCCCCTTCCCGTGCCAACCTGGCAGCCAATGCCATCACCCCGTGGCAACCTGGTAGACAACTCCCCCCCCGCCCCGTGCCAACCTGCTTCCCCCCTGCCACCCTGTCCCCACCCCGTGCCTGTGCCAACCTGGCGACTCCCCAGCGCCAACTTGTCACCCCAATGTCCCCCTGCCACACCGTGCCCGTGCCCCCCCTGCCATCCGGTCCCCTTGCCAACCTGGCACCCACCCAGCCCCCCCCCGGGCCAACCTGCCTCCCCACCGTCCCCCTGCCACTGTCCCTGTGACTCTCTGCCACCCTGTCCCTATGCCATGCTGTGCCACCCTGTCCCCGTGCCACCCTGTGCCTGTGCCAACCTGCCACCCACCCTCCGTGCCAACCTTTCCCCCTGCCACCCTGTCCCTATTTCACCCTGTCTCCCTGTCCCCGTGCCACCCTGTCCCCATGCCAGCCTCTCCCCGTGCCACCCTCTCCTCATGCCACCTTCTCCCCATGCAACCCTCTCCTCATGCCACCTTCTCCCCGTGCCACCTTCTCCCCGTGCCACCCTGTCCCCATGCCAGCCTCTCCCCGTGCCACCCTCCCCTCATACCACCTTCTCCCTGTGCCACCCTCTCCCCATGCCACCCTCTCCTCATTTCACCTTCTCCCTGTGCCACCCTGTCCCCATGCCACCTTCTCCCCGTGCCACCCTCTCCCCACGTCCCTCCTCCTTCCTTGGCACCAGGCTGGGCAATGTGGGGCAGGAGGTCCCCCCCCAGCTTCTTGTGCCCTCCCCCACTCCCCTTTGCCAGTCTCTCTGGCAGGGTGCCAGCCTGGCTGTGCCCCCCCCTTGTGCCCCCGCCCAGGCGTGCCAGCATGGGCACTCGCAGCACCTCGAGCATTTGCTCTTCTACGGGGCAGAGGCTGCCGCCCAGAACGCCTCCGGCAACACCGCCCTGCACATCTGTGCCCTCTACAACAAGGTTGGCACCGCGGGCACGGGCTGGGCACAGCCCGGGCATGGCACGGGGAGAGCCTGGAGACGGCATGGGGGGCAGGGGAAAGGGTCCCGGGGGGGGCGCTGGGGGAGAAGGGGAGGTGGGGGGAGGCGCAGGGGGCACAGCACTGTGCCCTCTCCAACGAGGTTGGCACCGCGGGCACGGGCCGGGGAAGAGGCTGGGGATGGACTGGGCACGGGCTGGGGATGGCGTGGGGGCGGGGGGAGAAGGGGCGAGGGGGGCAGGGGGGAGAGGGAAGAGGGAGAGAGGGGTTGGGGGGAGGGGAACAGGGGGAGAGGGAGCGGGGAGAGTGGGACAGGGGAGAAGGGGAGAGAAGGACAAGGAGCGGGGGGCGGGGGGAGAGGGGAGAGGGGGAGAGGGGGCAGGGGGAGAGGGGGGGCGGGGGGAGAGGGGGCAGGGGGACAGGGGGCAGGGGGAGAGGGAAGAGGGGGAGAGGGGGGAGAGGGACCCTGGGGCCAAGGCACCTGCCGCCGTGGCCAGGAGAGCTGCGCTCGGATCCTGCTCTACCGCGGAGCCAACAAGGAGGTGAAGAACAACAGCGGCCAGACCCCCTTCCAGGTACGGCCCGAGGGGAGGGGGAGGGGGAGAGGGGAGAGGGGAGAAAGGGGGAGAGGGAGAGGGGAGAGAGGGGGAGAGGGGGAGAGGGAGAGGGGAGAGAGGGGGAGAGGAGAGAGGGGGAGAGGGGAGAAGGGGAGAGGGAGAGGGGAGAGAGGGGGAGAGGGAGAGGGGAGAGAGGGGGAGAGGGGAGAGAGGGGAGAGGGGGAGAGGGAGAGGGAGAGAGGGGGAGAGGGAGAAGGGAGAGAGGGGGGAGAGGGGGAGAGGGGGAGAGGGAGAGGGGAGAGAGGGGGAGATGGGGAGAGGGAGAGGGGAGAGAGGGGGAGAGGGAGAGGGGAGAGAGGGGGAGAGGGGGAGAGGGAGAGGGGAGAGAGGGGGAGAGGGAGGGGAGAGGAGAGAGAGGGGGAGAGGGGAGAGAGGGGGAGAGAGGGGAGAAAGGGGGAGAGGAGAGAGGGGAGAGAGGGGGAGAGGGGGAGAGGGAGAGGGGAGAGAGGGGAGATGGGGAGAGGGAGAGGGGAGAGAGGGGGAGAGGGGGAGAGGGAGAGGGGAGAGAGGGGGAGAGGGAGGGGAGAGGAGAGAGAGGGGTAGAGGGGAGAGAGGGGGAGAGAGGGGAGAAAGGGGAGAGGAGAGAGGGGAGAGAGGGGGAGAGGGAGAGAGGGGAGGGGAGAGAGGGGAGAGAGGGAGAGGGGGAGAGGGGAGAGAGGGGAGAGGGGGGAGAGGGGGAGAGGGGAGAGAGGGAGAGAGGGGAGAGGGAGAGAGGGAGAGAGGGGGAGAGGGGGAGAGGGAGAGGGGAGAGAGGGGGAGAGGGAGAGGGAGAGAGAGGGGAGAGGGGGAGAGGGAGAGGGGAGAGAGGGGGAGAGGGGGAGAGGGAGAGGGGAGAGGGGGAGGGGAGAGAGGGGGAGAGGGGGAGAGGGAGAGGGGAGAGGGGGAGAGGGAGAGGGGAGAGGGGGAGGGGAGAGGGGGGAGAGGGGGAGAGGGAGAGGGAGAGGGGGAGAGGGAGAGGGGAGAGGGGAGAGGGGGAAGGGGAGAGAGGGGGAGAGGGGGAGAGGGAGAGGGGAGAGGGAGAGGGAGAGAGGGGAGAGGGGGAGAGGGAGAGGGAGAGGGGGAGAGGGAGAGGGGAGAGGGGGAGGGGAGAGAGGGGGAGAGGGGGAGAGGGAGAGGGGAGGGGGGAGAGGGAGAGGGGAGAGAGGGGGAGAGGGGAAGGGGAGAGAGGGGGAGAGGGGGAGAGGGAGAGGGGAGAGGGGGAGGGGAGAGAGGGGGAGAGGGGGAGAGGGAGAGGGAGAGGGGGAGAGGGAGAGGGGAGAGAGGGGGAGAGGGGAAGGGGAGAGAGGGGGAGAGGGGGAGAGGGAGAGGGGAGAGGCAGGGAGGGGGAGAGGGGAGAGGAGAAAAGGGTAGAAGGGAGAGGGGGAAGGGGGAAAGGGGAAGAGGGGAGAGGGGGACGGGGAGGGATGGCGACCACCCCCCATATCGTCAGCCGCGATCCCCCCCGGTCTCCTCCCCCTCCCCATGTCGCCTGTCGCGACAGGTGGCAGTGATCGCCGGCAACTTCGAGCTGGGAGAGCTGATCAAGAACCACCGAGACTCGGACGTGGGTGCGTGCGCGGGAGGAGGGGGAGGGAATATCGCGACATGGGGGGAGGGGAATCCCGCGACACGACCCGGGGGGGTTCGGGGGAGGTGTGTGTGGGGAGTGGTCACGACATGAGGAGGGGCCCCGGGGGACACGCACGCAGGGGTCCCCTCTATGTCGTGACAGAGTCACGGGCCCTGTGCCCCCCCCCCCCGCCCCCCCAACTTCTCCCCTCCCAGTTCCCCCCACCCCAGTTGCTCCCAGCCCCCGATATCGAAACGGTGCCCCCCAGTCCTCCCCAGGGTCCCCCCAGATACCCTCAGTGCCCCCCAGCCCCCCCCAGTCCCCCCCAGTGCCCCCCCCAGATACCCTCAGTGCCCCCCCAGCCCCCCCCAGTGCCCCCCACATACCCTCAGTGCCCCCCAGATACCCTCAGTGCCCCCCAGTCCCCCACAGTGCCCCCCAGATACCCTCAGTGGCCCCCCCAGATACCCTCAGTGGCCCCCCAGATACCCTCAGTGCCCCCCAGTCCCCCACAGTGCCCCCCAGATACCCTCAGTGCCCCCCCAGATACCTTCAGTGCCCCCCAGTCCCCCACAGTGCCCCCCAGATACCCTCAGTGGCCCCCAGATACCCTCAGTGCCCCCCAGTCCCCCACAGTGCCCCCCCAGATACCCTCAGTGCCCCCCAGTCCCTCCCAGTGCCCCCCAGCCCTCCCCAGCCCCCCCAGTCCTCCCCTACTCCATCAGTGTCCCCCCCAGTGCCCCCCCAGCCCCCTCCCAGTGCCCATACTAACCCCCTGTCGGGCCCCCCCCGGCCCCCCCAGTCCCCTTCCAGGAGAGCCCCCAGTTCGCAGGCCGCCGGCGGGAAGGGGGGCGGGGGGGGGCTCTGCCCTTACCCCCCAGCGCCTGCTGCGAGCCAACAGCGACACCGGGGGCGCCCTGCCGGACTGGATGTTCCGGGCCCCCCCGGGGCTCTTCCGTCGCTCCACCCCCTCCGGGGCCCCCCCGCCCCCGTCCGGGACCCTCCGCAGCTCCAGCAGCCCCCGGGGGGGGGGGCCCGGACTCGATCCCCTCCCGCGGTCGCCACCCGGAGGAGCCCCGGAGGCAGCAACGGGGGCGGCCCAGGTACGGCAGCGGGGGGCGGGAGGGGGCTGCGACCACCCCGGGGGTGGGGGGAGGGAGGGGGTCACTGGGGAGGGCTGGGGGAGTTAGTGGGGACGGGGGGGGGACTGGGAGTGACTGGGGGGGGGCTGAGTCAGTATGGGGGGGCTGTGTGCTTGGGAGCCCTGGGTGGGAGTCTGGGTGCCCTTGGGTGGCCTCCTGGTGCCCATCTCCATGGGGTGGCCTCCTGGTGCCCATCTCCATGGGGTGGCCTCCTGGTGCCCATCTCCATGGGGTGGCTTCCTGGTGCCCATCTCCCTCGGGTGTGTTGCTGGTGCCCATCCCCTCGCGGGGCCGGGCTGCCGGTGCCAGCTGCCGTGCCCCTTGCAGCTCCAGCGGGCTGGGCCGGGAGCAGGGCGCGGGGGCACGCTGGGCAGCCGCGGGGTGAAGCGGAAGCTCTACTCGGCCGTGCCAGGCAGGACCTTCCTGGCCGTCAAACCCTACCAGGCGCAGGGCGAGGGGGAGCTGTCCCTCAGCAAGGGCGAGCGCATCAAGGGTGGGTGCCCCCGCCCGGGTATCCCTGCCGCACCCGGGCACCTCTCGCGGGAGGGGTTGGGGGACCCCGGACCCCTGGGTGCCCATCCTGGGGGGGTTTGGGGGTGCTCCGGACCCCTGGGTGCCCATCCTGGGGGGGTTTGGGGGTGCTCCGGACCCCTGGGTGCCCATCCTGGGGGGGTTTGGGGGTGTCCCTGACCCCTGGGTGCCCATCCTGGGGGGGGTTTGAGGTGCCCCGGACCCCTGGGTGCCCATCCTGGAAGGGGGTTTGAGGTGTCCCAGACCCCTGGGTGCCCATCCTGGGGGGGGTTTGGGGTGCCCTAGACCCCGGGATGCCCATCCTGGGGGGGGTTTGGGGTGCTCCGGACCCCTGGGTGCCCATCCTGGGGGGGGGTTGGGGGTGCTCCGGACCCCTGGGTGCCCATCCTGGTGGGGTTTGGGGGTGCCCTAGACCCCTGGGTGCCCATCCTGGGGGGGTTTGGGGGTGCTCCGGACCCCTGGGTGCCCATCCTGGTGGGGTTTGGGGGTGCCCTAGACCCCTGGGTGCCCATCCTGGGGGGGGGTTTGGGGGTGCCCTAGACCCCTGTGTGCCCATCCTGGGGGGGTTTGGGGGTGCTCCGGACCCCTGGGTGCCCATCCTGGGGGGTTTTGGGGTGTCCCTGACCCCTGGGTGCCCATCCTGGAGGGGGGTTTGAGGTGCCCCGGACCCCTGGGTGCCCATCCTGGGGGGGGTTTTGGGGTGCTCCGGACCCCTGGGTGCCCATCCTGGGGGGGTTTGGGGGTGCCCTAGACCCCTGGGTGCCCATCCTGGTGGGGTTTGGGGGTGCTCCGGACCCCTGGGTGCCCATCCTGGTGGGGTTTGGGGGTGTCCCAGACCCCTGGGTGCCCATCCTGGAGGGGTTTGATCCTGGTGGGGTGCCCGGACCCCTGGGTGCCCATCCTGGTGGGGTTTGGGGTGTCCCAGACCCCTGGGTGCCCATCCTGGAGGGTGCCCACCCCTCCCATCCTGGGGGGGTTTTGGGGTGCCCCGGACCCCTGTGTGCCCATCCTGGGGGGGGGGTTGAGGTGCCCCCTGGACCCCTGTGTGCCCATCCCGGGGGGGTTTTGGGGTGCTCCGGACCCCTGGGTGCCCATCCTGGGGGGGTTTGGGGGTGCTCCGGACCCCTGGGTGCCCATCCTGGGGGGGGGTGCTTGGGGGTGCTCCGGACCCCTGTGTGCCCATCCCGGGGGGGTTTTGGGGTGCTCCGGACCCCTGGGTGCCCATCCTGGGGGGGTTTGGGGGTGTCCCTGACCCCTGGGTGCCCATCCTGGAGGGGGGTTTGAGGTGCCCCGGACCCCTGGGTGCCCATCCTGGGGGGGGTTTGGGGTGCTCCGGACCCCTGGGTGCCCATCCTGGGGGGGTTTGGGGTGCCCTAGACCCCGGGATGCCTATCCTGGGGGGTTTTGGGGTGCTCCGGACCCCTGGGTGCCCATCCCGGGGGGGGTTTTGGGGTGCTCCGGACCCCTGGGTGCCCATCCCGGGGGGGTTTTGGGGTGTCCCTGACCCCTGGGTGCCCATCCTGGAGGGGGGTTTGAGGTGCCCCGGACCCCTGGGTGCCCATCCTGGGGGGGGGGGGTTTGGGGTGCTCCGGACCCCTGGGTGCCCATCCTGGGGGGGTTTGGGGTGCCCCAGACCCCTGGGTGCCCATCCTGGGGGGGGGGGGTTTGGGGTGCTCTGGACCCCCTCTCCATTTTGGGTGGTTTTGGGGTTTCCCCCCGCCCCGACTCCCCATTTTGATGCCCCTGCCCCCCGCTCCTCATTTCAGATGAATTTTGGGGTCCCCCACCCCCTCCGCCCCCCTTTCCGATGCTTTTGGGGGCTCCCTGCTGCCCCCCCTTTTTTCCCCCCCCCCTCCGTCCTCCTCTCCCTCCTCCTCCTTTTCCCCTTTCCCCTCCCCCATTTCCACCCCAATTCCTCTCACTGCGGGGGTCCCCCAAATCCGGGGGGGTGTGTGTCTATTTTTTGGGGGGGACACATCAGGGGGTTGTGAGTGACCCCCCCCCGACGCCCCTTCCCTCTTTTTCCCCCCCCCCAGTGCTGAGCGTTGGGGAGGGAGGGTTCTGGGAGGGCCAAGCTCGGGGCCGCATCGGTTGGTTCCCCTCCGACTGCGTCGAGGAAGTTCCCCCCGGACCCCCGAGGGCAAAACAGGTACGAGGTGGGGGGGGGGGACCCCAAACCTGCCACCGCCCCCGCAAGTGGGACCCCCACCCCCGACTCCCAAAATAGGACAGCCCCCCCCCCCACCCCGGTCCCCAAATGAGAAACCCCCCCCCCTCAAAGGATCTCCCCACCCCCAGCCCCATCTGGGACACCCCCTTCCCCCCTAAAATAGACTCCCCCAACCTGCCCCCCGAGTGAGACCCCCCCACTATGGGACCCCCAACCCTGGGGGGAGTAAGGAGGGGGGAGGGCAAAAATTGTCCGCCCCCCCACTAAAGCCCTAACTGATCCCCCCCCAAAGTGATTCCCCTCCCCCCAAAAACCAAATGAGACCCCAAGCTTTCCCCTCACCATATCCTGGGGGAGGGGAGGAGGTCCCCAAGCTCTCCAGCCCCCCCACCTTGGGACCCTCCCCCCCCAAATTGGTGTCTGTGTGTGTGTGCCCCTCCCCCCCCAGAGAGCCGCAGCGACAAAGCCAAGAGGCTCTTCCGGCACTACACCGTCGGCTCCTACGACAGCTTCGATGCCCCCAGGTGAGGCCAACCCCCCCAGCCCCCCACCCCCCACCCCGGGCCCCACCCCCCCCAAAGCCACACCCTCCCCCCCCAATTCATCCAAAGCTACCTAAAAGGCCCCAAAATTCCCCCAAATGGTCCCAAAATGGAAGCGAAGGGAACCAAATCCACCCCAAACGGAAGCGAATTTGCCCCCAAGTTCACCCCAGACCCCAAAGTGGTCCCAAAGTGGACCAAATCCACACCAAATCCACTCCAAATTCACCCCAGATCGAAGCAAATGGCCCCAGATCGAACCAAATCCACACCAAATCCACTCCAAATTCACCCCAGATCAAAGCAAATGGCCCCAGATCGAACCAAATCCACACCAAATCCACTCCAAATGCACCCCAGATCGAAGCAAATGGCCCCAAAGTGGACCAAATCCACACCAAATCCACTCCAAATTCACCCCAGATCGAAGCAAAGGGCCCCAGATCGAACCAAATCCTCACCAAATCCACTCCAAATTCACCCCAGATCAAAGCAAGTGGTCCCAAAGTGGACCAAATCCACACCAAATCCACTCTAAATTCACCCCAGATCGAAGCAAATGGTCCCAAAGTGAACCAAATCCACCTCAAATTTCACTCAGTGGCCCCAAATTGAACCAAATCAAATCCACTCCAAATTCACCCAGATCGAAGCAAATGGTCCCAAATCAAACCAAATCCACCTCAAATTCACACCAGATTGAAGCAAATGGTCCCAAATCAAACCAAATCCACCTCAAATTTCACTCAGTGGCCCCAAATTGAACCAAACCAAATCCACTCCAAATTCACCCCAGATTGAAGCAAATGGTCCCAAAGTGGACCAAATCCACCCCAAATCCACTCCAAATTCACCCCAGATTGAAGCAAATGCTCCCAAAGTGGACCAAATCCACTCCAAATTCACCCCAGATCGAAGCAAATGGTCCCAAATTGAACCAAATCCACACCAAATCCACTCCAAATTCACACCAGATCGAAGCAAATGGCCCCAAAGTGATCCAAATCCACTCCCAATCCACTGCGATTTCACCCAAATTGAAGCAAAGCAAATCCACCCCAAATGCCCCCAAATTGAACCAAATCCACTCCAAGTTCACCCAAACTGAACCAAACCCACCCCAAATTCCACTCAATGGTCCCAAATTGAACCAAATCAAACCAAATCCACTCCAAATGCACCCCAGATCGAAGCAAATGGTCCCAAATGGGACCAAATCCACTCCAAATTCACCCCAGATTGAACCAAATGGTCCCAAATGGAACCAAAGCAAACCAAATCCACTCCAGTTTCACCCAGATTGAACCAAATGGTCCCAAATGGAACCAAAGCAAACCAAATCCACTCCAAATGCACCCCAAGCTGAACCAAGAGGCCCAAATTTGAACCAAAATCCCCCCAAATCCCCTCCAAATTCACCCAAACTGAGCAAAATGGTCCTAAATGGAACCAAACTGAACAAAATCCACCCCAAATCCACTCCACATCTGCCCCAAATTGAAGCAAACCCCCTCCAAGTTCACCCAAATGGAACCAAATCCACTCCAAATTCCACTAAATGCTCCCAAACTGACCCAAATCCAACCAAATCCACACCAAATTCACCCCAGAGTGAAGCAAATGCCCCCAAATGGGACCAAATCCACACCAAATTCACCCAGATTGAACCAAATGGTCCCAAATCCACTCCAACTTCACCCCAAATCGAACCAAATCCAACCAAATCTACTCCAAATGCACCCAAGTCGAAGCAAATGGTCCCAAACTGGACCAAATCCACACCAAATCCGCTCCAAATTCACCCAAATTGAAGCAAATGGGACCAAACTGGACCAAATCCATACCAAATCCACTCCAAATGCACCCAAGTCGAAGCAAATGGTCCCAAACTGGACCAAATCCACCACAAATACACTCCAAATTCACCTAAATGGAACCAAATCCACTCCAAATCTGACCCAAATTGACCCAAATTCCACTGAGTGGCCCCAAATTGAACCAAATCCACTCCAAATCTGCCCCAAATTGCACTATACCTACCTGAAATGGAACCAAATCCACCCCAAATGGCCCCAAATGAAACCAAATTGAACTGAATCCACCCCAAATTCCACTAACATGAACCAAATGGAACCAAATCCCCTCCAAATATGCCCCAAATCTGCCCCAAATGGAAACGAATCCCTTCCAAATCCACCCAAAATGGAACCAAATCCACCCCAAATGGAGCCAAATGGAACCAAATCGCCTCCAAAACTACCCAAAGTGGACCAAATCCACACCAAATGGAACCAAATCCCTTCCAAATCCAACCAAAATCGAACCAAATCCAACCCACATGACCCCAAATGGAACCAAATCCCCTCCAAATCTGCCCAAAATCGAACCAAATCCACCCCAAATGGAACCAAATGGAACTGAATCTACCCCAAATGGAACCAAAACCACCCCCAATGGCCCAAAAGGGAACCAAATGGACCCAAATCCCCTCCAAATCTGCTCCAAAGGGAACCAAATCCCCTCCAAATCTGCCCCAAATGGCCCCAAATGGAACCAAATCCCCTCCAAATCTGCCCCAAATGGAACCAAATCCCTCCAAATCTGCCCCAAATGGAACCAAATCCCCTCCAAATCTACCCAAAATGGAACCAAATCCACTACAAATGGAACCAAATCCCTTCCAAATCCACCCAAAATGGAACCAAATCCACCACAAATGGAACCAAATCCCTTCCAAATCCACCCCAAATGGAACCAAATCCCCTCCAAATCTACCCAAAATGGAACCAAATCTGCACCAAAATCCACCAAAGGTTCCAAATGGAACCAATTCCCTCCAAATCTGCCCCAAATGGAACCAAATCTGCACCAAATTCCACCAAAGGTTCCAAATGGAACCAAATCCCCTCCAAATCTGCCCCAAATGGAACCAAATCCCTTCCAAATCCACCCAAAATGGAACCAATTCCCGCCAAATGGAACCAAATCCCCTCCAAATCGACAACAAATGGAACCAAATCCCTTCCAAATCCACCCTAAATGGAACCAAATCCCTCCAAATCTGCTCCAAATGGAACCCAATCTCCTGCAAATCTACCCAAAATGGAACCAAATCCACCCCAAATGGAACCAAATCTCTTCCAAGTCCACCAAATATGGAACCAAATCTGCACCAAATTCCACCAAAGGTTCCAAATGGAACCGAATCCCCTCCAAATCTGCCCCAAATGGAACCAAATCCACCCCAAATGGCCCCAAATGGAACCAAATCCCTTCCAAATCCACCCCAAATGGAACCAAATCCCCCCAAATGGAACCAAATCCCTTCCAAATCCACCCAAAATGGAACCAAATCCCCTCCAAATCTGCTCCAAATGGATCCAAATCCCCTCCAAATCTACCCAAAATGGGACCAAATCCACTCCAAATGGAACCAAATGGAACTAAATCTACCCAAAATGGATCCAAATCCACCCCCAATGGGCCAAAAGGGAACCAAATGGCCCCAAACCCCCTCCAAATCTGCCCCAAATGGAACCAAATCCCCTCCAAATCTACCCAAAATGGAACCAAATCTGCAGCAAATTCCACCAAAGGTTCCAAATGGAACCAAATCCCTTCCAAATCTGCCCCAAATGGAACCAAATCCACCCCAAATGGCCCCAAATGGAACCAAATCCCCTCCAAATCTGCTCCAAATGGAACCAAATCCCTTCCAAATCCACCCAAAATGGAACCAAATCCACCCCAAATGGAACCAAATCCCCTCCAAATCCACCACAAATGGAACCAAATCCACCCAAAATGGAACCAAATCCCTTCCAAATCCACCCAAAATGGAACCAAATCCCCTCCAAATCTGCTCCAAATGGAACCAAATCTCCTGCAAATCTACCCAAAATGGAACCAAATCCACTCCAAATGGAACCAAATCTCTTCCAAGTCCACCAAATATGGAACCAAATCCACCCCAAATGGAACCAAATCTGCACCAAATTCCACCAAAGGTGCCAAATGGAACCAAATCCCCTCCAAATCTGCTCCAAATGGAACCAAATCCCCTCCAAATCTACCCAAAATGGAACCAAATCCACTCCAAATGGAACCAAATGGAACTAAATCTACCCAAAATGGATCCAAATCCACCCCCAATGGGCCAAAAGGGAACCAAATGGCCCCAAACCCCCTCCAAATCTGCCCCAAATGGAACCAAATCCCCTCCAAATCTACCCAAAATGGAACCAAATCCACCCCAAATGGAACCAAATCTGCACCAAATTCCACCAAAGGTTCCAAATGGAACCGAATCCCCTCCAAATCTACCCCAAATGGAACCATATCCCCTTCCAAATCCACCCAAAATGGAACCAAATCCACACCAAATGGAACCAAATCCCTTCCAAATCTACCCAAAATGGAACCAAATCCCTTCCAAATCCACCCAAAATGGAACCAAATCCCTTCCAAATCTACCCAAAATGGAACCAAATACGCCCCAAATGGAACCAAATCTGCACCAAATTCCACCAAAGGTTCCAAATGGAACCAAATCCCCTCCAAATCTGCCCAAAATGGAACCCAATCCCTTCCAAATCCACCCAAAATGGAACCAAATCCACCCCAAATGGCCCCAAATGGAACCAAATCCCCTCCAAATCTGCCCCAAATGGAACCACATCCACCCCCAATGGGCCGAAAGGGAACCAAATGGCCCCAAACCCCCTCCAAATCTGCCCCAAATGGAACCAAATCCCCTCCAAATCTACCCAAAATGGAACCAAATCCGCCCCAAATGGAACCAAATCTGCACCAAATTCCACCAAAGGTTCCAAATGGAACCAAATCCCCTCCAAATCTGCCCAAAATGGAACCCAATCCCTTCCAAATCCACCCAAAATGGAACCAAATCCACCCCAAATGGCCCCAAATGGAACCAAATCCCCTCCAAATCTGCCCCAAATGGAACCACATCCACCCCCAATGGGCCGAAAGGGAACCAAATGGCCCCAAACCCACTCCAAATCTGCCCCAAATGGAACCAAATCCACTCACTTCCACCCCAATTTGCCCAAACCCTCCCTAAATTCCCTCAAGTTTGCCCAAATTCCCTTCCAAAATTCCTCCCATTGACCCAAACCTCCCCCAGATGCCCCCAAATCCCCCCAACACCCCCCCCCAAATCTCCCCAAATTCCAAGTTTCTCCCCCAAAGTCACTCCAAAATTCCCTCAGATCCCGCTAAAAGCTCCCCCAGATTCCCCCCCCCATCCTCCCCCTCTGGACTCCCTCCAACCCCCCAATCCCTTCACTCCCCCCAGTTCCCCCCAAATCCCCCCCCCCGGACCCTCCCAGATGCCCCCAACCCCCTCAAATCCTCCTGAACCCCCCGACCCCCCCAATTCCCCCAACCTCCCCCCAATATCTCCCCAGATCCCCCCCCATCCCACTCCCCCCACTCCCTCCCTCCCCCCCCTTTCCCATCCCCCCTCGGGACCTGGCCCGGTTCAGGCTGTCCTTGGCTGTGCCCCCCCCCCGTCCCCCCTCTCCTCGTGTCCCCTCCTCCTCCCTTTGTCCCTCCCCCCCCAACCCCCTCCCCCGACCCATTTCTTGGCTCCGGGGCGTGGCTGAGGAGGAGGAGGGGGGAGAAAAAGGGGGAAGGGGGGGCAGGGTGTCCCCCCCCGGGCTGCGCTATGGGGCCGGAGGAGGTGGGGTGAGTTCGGGGGTGGGAGGGAGGGGGGCAATTGTGGGGCTGGGGGGCAATAATGGGGCTGGGGTCTCTGTGGGGCAGCCGCTTGGGGGGCAATTGTGGGGCTGGAGAGGCAGTAATGGGGCCGAGGGGGGCAATTGTGGGGCAATTGTGGGGCTGGGCCTCTGTGGGGCAGTTGCTAGGGGGCAGTTATAAGTCAAGGGGGCAGCTATGGGGCTGGGGGGTCAGCTGTGAAGCTGTGGGGGCAGTTGTGGGGCTGGGGGCTCTGTGGGGCAGTTGCTGGGGGGGCAGTTATGGAGCTGGGGGGCAGTTATGGGGCTGGGGGAGGCAGCTGTGCAGCTGGGGGGGCAATTGTGGGGCTGGGCTCTCTGTGGGGGAGTAGCTAGGGGGCAGTTATGGGGCGGGGCAGTAATGGGCCTGGGGGGGAAGTAATGGGTCCGGGAGGGGCAGTTGTGGGTCCGGGAGGGACAATCGAGGGCCTAGGGTCTCTGTGGGGCAGTAGCTAGGGGGCAGTTATGGGGCTGGGGGGCAGTTGTGCAGCTGTGGGGGGCAATTGTGGGGCTAGGGTCTATGTGGGGCAGTTGCTTGGGGGGCAGTTGTGGGGCTGGGGGCTCTGTGGGGCAGTTGCTTGGGGGCGGTTGTGGGGCTGGGGGCTCTGTGGGGCAGTTGTTTGGGGGCGGTTGTGGGGCTGGGGGCTCTGTGGGGCAGTTGCTTGGGGCGGTTGTGGGGCTGGGGGCTCTGTGGGGCAGTTGTTTGGGGGCAGTTGTGGGGCTGGGGGCTCTGTGGGGCAGTTGCTTGGGGGCGGTTGTGGGGCTGGGGGCTCTGTGGGGCAGTTGTTTGGGGGCGGTTGTGGGGCTGGGGGCTCTGTGGGGCAGTTGTTTGGGGCGGTTGTGGGGCTGGGGGCTCTGTGGGGCAGTTGTTTGGGGGGGGGCAGTTTTGGAGCTGGGGGGGGCAGTTATGGGTCCGGGGGGGGCAGTAATGGGGGTGGGGGCTCTGTGGGGCAGTTGCTTGGGGGGCAGCCCCCTGTGGGGCTGGGGGGGGGCTGTACTGGTGCCGTACTGGTGCCATACTGGAGCTGTACTGGGAGCTGTCCTTGGTGCTGTACTGGTGCCGGACTGGTGCCATACTGGTGTTATACTGCTGCTGTACTGGTGCCGTACTGGAGCTGTACTGGTGCTGTACTGGTGCCGTATTGGTGCCATACTGGTGCTGTACTGGTGCCGTACTGGAGCTGTACTGGGACCTGTCCTTGGTGCTGGAGCCGCACTGGAGCCATAGTGGAGCTGTAGTGGTGCTGTACTGGTGCCATATTGGTGCCATACTGGAGCTGTACTGGTGCTGTACTGGTGCCGTATTGGTGCCATACTGGAGCTGTACTGGTGCTGTACTGGTGCCGTATTGGTGCCATACTGGAGCTGTACTGGTGCTATACTGGAGCTGTACTGGTGCCATACTAGGGCTGTACTGGGAGCTATACTGGAGCTGTACTGGTGCCGTACTGGTGCTATACTGGTGCTGTACTGGGAGCTATACTGGAGCTGTACTGGTGCCGTACTGGTGCTATACTGGAGCTGTACTGGTGCCTTACTAGGGCTGTACTGGTGCTCTACTGGGGCTATACTGGTGCCATACTGGGAGCTGTACTGAAGCTGTACTGGTGCCGTACTGGTGCTATACTGGTGCTGTACTGGGAGCTATACTGGTGCTGTACTGCTGCCATACTGGTGCTGTACTGGAGCTGTACTGGTGCCGTACTGGTGCTGTACTGGGAGTTTTACTGGAGCTGTACTGGGGTTATACTGGTGCTGTACTGGTGCTATACTGGTGCCATACTGGTGCTCTACTGGGAGCTATACTGGTGCCATACTGGTGCTGTACTGGGAGCTATATTGGAGCTGTACCGGTGCTGTACTGGGAGTTTTACTGGAGTTGTACTGGAGCTGTACTGGTGCTCTACTGGTGCCAGACTGGTGCTATACTGACAGCTGTACTGGAACTGTACTGGTGCTGTACTGGAGCTGTACTGGAGCTGTACTGGAGCTGTACTGGGGCTATACTGGTGCCGTACTGGGGCTGTACTGGTGCCGTACTGGCGCCGTACTGGAGCTGTACTGGGAGCTGTCCTGGGTGCTGGAGCCGTACCGGTGCTGTACCGGCGCCGTACTGGTGCTGTACCAGTGCCGTACTGGCGCCGTACTGGAGCTGTACTGGGAGCTGATCCTGAACTGGTGTCACACTGGTCCCAAACTGGTACATACTGGTCCTGTACTGGTGCCGCACCAGTACTGAACTGGTCCCAGTCCCTCACTGGTCCCACACTGGGAGGGCCGGGGGGATCCGTACTGGTCTCACTCCCATACTGGTCTTGGTGACGGGTCCCAGTCCCATACTGGTTCCATGCTGGTCCCAGTCCCATACGGGTCCCATACTGGGAGGGCCGGGGGGCTCCGTACTGGCCCCAGTCCCATACTGCTCTTGCTTACTGGTCCCGGGGACTGGTCCCGGTTAGGGGGTCCCAGTCCCATACTGGTCCCATACCAGTCCCAGTTGGGGGGTCCCAGTCCCACACTGGTCCCGTACTGGTCCCAGTCCCACACTGGTCCCGTACTGGTCCCAGTCCCATACTGGTCCTGGTTACTGGTCCCAGTCCCATACTGGGAGCCCCGGGGGGGTGGTCTGTACCGGTTCCGGTCCCATACTGGTCCCGGTTAGGGGTCCCGCCGACTGGTTCCGGTTAGGGGGCCCAGAACCATACTGGTCCCAGACTGGGAGGCCCGGGCGGAGGGGTCCGTACTGGTCCAGCCGCGTTCCCGAACTGGTCCCGTACTGGTCCCAGTCTCCTCCCCCCGCTGGTCGCTCCCGGCCGCCGTAGCCGCTGCCGCCGCTCCCGTTCCGATCCCGGGGCCGCCGCCGCCACCTCCCGGGGCCGGTACCGGAGGTGTTGCCCGGGGGGGGGCGGGAGGGGAGGGGTCTCGTTTAAAGCCTGGGGGGCGGAATCCAGGACCCCCCAAATTTAGAGGGGGGTGGGGGCTGATTTAGGACCCCCCCCCCGGGGTGACATTGCGGTGACCGATTTGGGGGGGGGGAGGTTTAACGGGGGCGGGGGGAGACCGCCACGGCCGCCATCACCCACGGGGGGGTTTGTCGCGGGGGGTTGGCCCCGTGGAACGGGGAGGAGGAGGGGGAGGGGGAGGAGGAGGGTCCCGGGGATGGCTCGCTGGGGTCCCCCCTTCCCGTACCCCCCTCCCCATTTTGCCGCCGCCGCCGCCGCCCCCCCCCCGCTTTCCTCCAGTTGGCCTCTCCTGGGCCCCCCCCCCCGCCGCAGCGTTTGGTACATCTACAGGTACGGGGTGGGGGGAGGGGCACGGGGACACCCCCCTCCCCCGGTATCTCTTCCCCCCCAAATCAGCTCCGGCCTCTCCTTGTCCCCTTCTTCCTCTCCCCCCCCCCCAAAATCCCAGCGCCGGCTCCGTGTTTTGTCCCTCCCCCTCCCCCTCCCCCCCCCCAAGAGTGGTGCAGGGCCCGGACCCCCCTCCCCCCACTTCGTCCCCTCCCCTGGTGGTGTCACCGTCGTCGTCTCCCCCTTCCCCCTACACCTTGTCCCCATCCCCCCACCCCCCACCTTGGCCCCATCGCCATCCTGTGTCCCCCCCCCCCCCAATTCCAGGCCTGTTGTTCCCCCCCCCATGTCCCCCTCCCGTGTCCCTCTCCCTCCCTCATGTCCCCCCCAATGTCCCTGTCCCCCCCCCCGTGTGCACCCCCGTGGTCCCCCACCCCCCACTTCTTTCCCTCGGGTCCCCTCCGTGTTCCCCCTCTGCCCCCAGTGCCCCTCCCCCTGCTCCCCCATGGCCCCTCCATGGCCCCCCCCCGTAGCCCCCAATATCCCCTCCAAGTCCCCCCCCCAGTGTCCCCTCCAGGTCCCCCCCAATCGGCCCAATTACTGTGGGGGCTTGGGGGGTGGGACACGAGTGGGGGCAGGACAGGGGACGTGGAGGTGGGGGGGACATGGAGGGGACAGTGGGAGCCGGGGGGACGACATGGGGACGGGATAGGGGACAGGGAGTGGGACAGGGAGAGGGACGTGAAGGGGGACAGGGAGGGGACATAGAGGGGGACAAGGGGGGAACATGGAGGGGACAATGGGGGGAGGGGACGTGGGGGGCACATGGAGCACGTGGGGGGGGCGCAGGGACATGCCCCAGGACACCTGTGGGGGCATGGACAGGGACCCCTGTCCCCCTGTCCCCCTGTCCCCCCGTCCCCCTCACTGCCCCCTCCCCTTTCCCTTCTTCCCCCTTTCCTGTTTTCCTTTCCCCCTTTTCCCCTTTCCCCCTCCCCCCTTTCCCCCTTTGCACCTCTCCCCCTTCCCCCTCCCCCTCCCCCTTTCCCCCTCTCCCCTCTCCCCTTTCCCTCTCTCCTTTCCCCCCCTTGCCCCTCTCCTCCTTCCCCCTCTCCCTTTCTCCTTTCCCCCTCTCCCCTTTCCCCCCTCTCCCCTCTCCCCCTTCCCCCTCTCCCCTCTCCCCCTTCCCCCTCTCCCCTCTCCCCCTTTCCCCTTCCTCCCTCCCCTTTCCCCCTCTCCCCTCTCCCCTTTCCCCCTCTCCTTTCCCCCCTTGCCCCTGTCCCCCTTCCCCCTCCCTCTCCCCCTTCCCCCTCTCCCTTTCTCCTTTCCCCCTCTCCCTTTCCCCCTCTCCTTTCCCCCCTTGCCCCTCTCCTCCTTCCCCCTCTCCCTTTCTCCTTTCCCCCTCTCCCCTTTCCCCCCTTTGCTCCTCTCCCCTTTCCCCCTCTCCCCTCTCCCCCTTTCCCCCTTCCCCTTCTCCCCTTCCTCCCTTCCCCTTCTCCCTTCCTCCCTTCCTCCCTCCCCCCCTCCCTTTCCCCCTTTCCTCTCTTCTTTCCCCCTTTCCCCCTCTCCCCTTTCCCCCTCTCCCCTTTCTCCTTTCCCCCTCTCCCCTCCCCCTCTCCCCTGTCCCCCTGACCCCCTCTCCCCTGCCCCGTGTCCCCATGGCCCCTGTCCCCCCCCAGTGATTACATCATCAAGGAGAAGACTGTGCTGCTCCAGAAGAAGGACAACGAAGGCTTCGGATTCGTCCTGCGGGGGCCAAGGGTGAGGCCGGGGGGGGGGGCTGGAGGGTCCTCGAGGGGCTCCTGAGGGCATCTGGGGAGGGTTCGGGGGGGGGGCTGGGGGAGGGCTGGAGGATCCCACTAGGTCTCTTGGGAGGGGTCTGAGGGGGTCTCGGGAGGTCAGGAGGGGGTCTTGGTGGGAGGGGGTCCTGGGGGGTCGCTGGGGAGGGTCCTGGGGGGGGAGGGGTGTCAGGGTCCTCAGTGGGGTGACTCGGGGGGGTGGGCCCTGGGGGCCCGGGGGAGTTCGGTGGGGGGAGCAGGGAGGGGCTGTGGCCTTCAAGGTCCTCAGTCAGTTGATTTGGGGGGGGAGGGGTCCTGACGGGGAGGGGTCAGCGACCTCATTGGGGGTCACTTAGCTGGGGGTCCTGGGGGGGGGTCAGGGTCGTCAGTGGGGTGACTCGAGGGGAGGGGTCGTGGGGGGAGAGCACAGGGGTCTTGCTTGCCCGGGGAGGGGGGGGGGTCAAAGGCCTCAATCGGGTGATTGGAGGGGGGAGGGGCCAGGTCCCGGCTTCTTGGCGGGGGGGGTGTGACACCCGCGGGGGTGCTGACCCCTCCCCCTTCGCCCCCTCCCCCTCCCCCCCCACAGCGCAGACCCCCATTGAGGAGTTCACCCCCACCCCTGCCTTCCCTGCCCTCCAGTACCTGGAGTCGGTGGACGAGGGGGGCGTGGCCTGGAGGGCAGGGCTGAGGATGGGAGACTTCCTGATCGAGGTGGGGGCCTGTCGCGATATGACGTGATATGGGGGGAGGGGGGGGAGGGCACGATATGGGGTGGGGCTGTCGCTACGTGGGCCAGGGATGTCGTGATATATCGTGATACGGGGGGGGAGGACACGATATGGGGTGGGGCCGTCACGATATATCAGGATATGGGGAGGGAGACCATTGCATGGGGTGGGGCTGTCCTGGTGTATCACGACACGGGGGCGGGGGCTGGGCTTTTGTGATAGGTTATGGCGAGGGAGGGTGGGGCTGTCACGATGCCTCACGATACCGGGGGGAGGTCGCCATGGGGGATGGGCCTGTCGTGGCGCGTGGCGATGTGGGGCGGGGCTGTTGCGATAGGTGGCGGGGCCTGCTGCGGTATATCGTGATACGGGGCGAGGCTATCACGATAGGTGCTCTGGGACGGCTCTGTCGCAATCCCTATCGCGATACAGCGCGGGGAGGGGGGGCTATCGACGCATATCGCGACATGGCCTGCCCTGGCCCTACCGTTGCGTCGCGATACGGCTCCGTGCCGTTGCCCTGTCGCGACAGGCGGCGCCCTGGCACGATGGGCCGCACCCGATCGCGACGCTCAGGGCCCTGTTGTGACAGGAGGCGCCCTAGCATGACGCTTTGGTGCCCCTGTGGTGCCCCTTGGTGCCCTCTGGTGCCACTTGGTGCCACTTTGGTGCCCTGCAATGCCACTTTGGTGTCCTATGGTGCCCCTTGGTGCCCTCTGGTGCCACTTGGTGCCACTTTGGTGCCCTGCAATGCCACTTTGGTGTCCTATGGTGCCCCTTGGTGCCCTCTGGTGCCACTTGGTGCCACTTTGGTGCCCTGCAATGCCACTTTGGTGTCCTATGGTGCCCCTTGGTGCCCTCTGGTGCCACTTGGTGCCACTTTGGTGCCCTGCAATACCACTTTGGTGTCCTATGGTGCCCCTTGGTGCCACTTGGTGCCCTCTGTTGCCACTTGGTGCCACTTTGGTGCCCTGCAATACCACTTTGGTGTCCTATGGTGCCCCTCGGTGCTCTGTAGTGCCCCTTGGTGCCCTATGGTGCCCCTTGGTGTCCCGTGGTGCCCTGTGGTGCCCCTTGGTGCTCTATGGTGCCCCTTGGTGCCCTGTGGTGCCACTTGGAGCTGAGTGGTGCCACTTGGTGCCACTTTGGTGCCCTGCAATACCACTTTGGTGCCCCTTGGTGCCCCTTGGTGCTCTGTGGTGCCCTGTGGTGCCCCTTGGTGCCCTATGGTGCCCCTTGGCACTGAGTGGTGCCCCTTGGTGCCCCTTGGTGCCCTATGGTGCCCCTTGGTGCTCTGTGGTGCCCCTTGGTGCCCCGTGGTGCCATTTGGCACTGAGTGGTGCCCCTTGGTGCCACTTTGGTGCCCCGTGGTGCCCCTTGGTGCCCTATGGTGCCCCTTGGCACTGAGTGGTGCCCTTGGTGCCCCTTGGTGCCCTATGGTGCCCCTTGGCACTGAGTGGTGCCCCTTGGTGCCCCTTGGTGCCCTATGGTGCCCCTTGGTGCTCTGTGGTGCCCCTTGGTGCCCCGTGGTGCCCCTTGGCGCCGGGTGGTGCCCCTCGGCGCCCCTCGGCGCCGCTGCGGCGCCACTCTGGTGCCCCCTGCTGACACGCGTGTGCCCCCGCGGTGCCAGGTGAACGGGCAGAACGTGGTGAAGGTTGGGCACCGGCAGGTGGTGAACATGATCCGGCAGGGGGGCAACAGCCTGGTGGTGAAGGTGGTGATGGTCACCAGGCACCCGGAGCCCCCCGAGGGACCCCGGCGCAGGGGTGAGGGGGGCGGGGGGCGCGGGGGCGCGGGGGAATTGGGTAGGGGGGTCCCTGCTTCACGGGGAGGGGGGTCCTGGAGCCGTGGGTGGGGGTCCCAGGTCAGTGGGTGGGGGTCCTGAGTTCCTGGGGAGGGGTCCTGGAGCCGTGGGTGGAGGTCCTGGGTGCAGGGGGAGGGGTCCCGGGTGCAGGGGGGGCGTCCTGGAGCCATGGGTGGGGGTCCCAGGTCAGTGGGTGGGGGTCCCTGGTTCCTGGGGAGGGGCCCTGGAGCCATGGGTGGGGGTCCCAGGTCAGTGGGTGGGGGTCCCTGGTTCCTGGGGAGGGGCCCTGGAGCCGTGGGTGGGGGTCCTGGGTGCGGGGGGAGGGGTCCTGGAGCCATGGGTGGGGGTCCCAGATATATGTGGGGGGGGGTGTCTCAAGTTCATTGTGGGGGAGGGGCTGGGGCCCAGCTACATGGGTGGGGGGTCCCAGGACTATATTTCGATGCCTCCGGGGGGGTGTCCCCCTTGCCTCCCCCCAATTTATTGCCCCCCAATAAGAGGAGGGGGTCCCCGCTCGTGCCCCCAACCCAAACTCATTGCGCGACCCCCCCCCCCGTCAATTTATTGGGGGGGGAGCGGTGGTCCTGATGTCTTGCTTTGGGGAGGGGTCACCCAGACACCTGGCAGCCCTGTGGGTAGGGGTGGGGGTGGTCTTTGACGCCCCCTCCCCATTTTACCCACCCCCAGCTGCCCCCCCCCAGCCGCGGCGCCTCCCGGCCCCGGCCATCTCCCTGCGCTCCAAGTCCATGACGTCAGAGCTCGAGGAGATGGGTGAGGGGGGGGGCGGGGGGGTGGAGGAGGGGGGGGCATTATTTTGGGGAGGGGGCTTCTGGGGGAGGGGGGAGTCCCTTAAAGGGGGTTGGGGAGGGGGAGGAAAAGGTCCTGGGAGAAGGAGGGGGAACTGGGGGGGGGGGGGGGGGGGATGAATTTGGGGGGGGTTCTGGGGGCGGGGAAATTAAAGGGGGGTCCGGGGGGGAAATGGGGGGGGGTAGGGGTCCTGGGAGGGGTCTGGAAGGTCCTGGGGGGAGGGGGAAGGGAAGCTGGGGAGGGGTCTTGAAGGGGGTATGGGGGGGCCTGAGGAGGGGTCTGGAAGGTCCTGGGGGGGGGCGCGGGGGAAGCTGGGGAAGGGTCTTGGGGGATTCCTGATCTGACCTCTGACCTTTGACCTCGCTCCCCCCCCAGTGGAAAAGGTGAGCTGGGGGAGGGGTCCTGAGTGTGTGTGGGGGTGTCCCCCCCGTGCCCCTCTCCTTCCCCCCTCCGCCCGGGAGCCTTCCTCTCCCTTTCCCTTCCTCCTCGGGGGTCTCTTTGACCTCCCCCCGACCCCAAATGACCTCATAGCCCCCCCCCCCCCAAATTCCAGCGGCCCCCCCCCCTGCCCCCCGATTCCTGCCCCCCGATTCCTGCCCCCCCGATTCCTGCCCCCCCCCCGATTCCTGCCCCCCCCTCGATTCCTGCCCCCCCCCCCCCGATTCCTGCCCCCCCCCCGATTCCTGCCCCCCTAACAGCCTCTCCTGTTCCCCCCCCCCAGTCTCTCCCTGGAAGAAGCGAAGTGGTGAGTGGGGCCTTGCACGCCCCTTGCACACTCACCCCCACCCCCCACCCATTGCACACCCTTGTGCAAGGGCCTTGCACGCTCATCGACCCCAACCCTGGGCCTTGCACACTCATGGAGCCTCCATCCAAGCCTTGCACACCCTGGTGCAAACCTCAAAGGGGCTTTGCACACTCATTGAGGCCCCCTTGGGTCTTGCACACTCATTGACCCCCTTGAGCCTTGCACACTCATTGACCCCCCCTTGGGTCTTGCAGACTCATTGACCCCCCTTGAGCCTTGCACACTCATTGACTACCCCTTGAGCCTTGCACACTCCTTGACCCCCCCCTTGGGCCTTGCACACTCATTGAGCCTCCTTCCAGGCCTTGCACACCCTGGTGCAAAGCTCAAAGGGGTTTTGCACACTCATTGACCCCCACCTTGGGTCTTGCACACTCACTGACCCCCCTTGGGTCTTGCACACTCGTTGCACACCCCCTGTGCAAAGCTCACTAGGGCCTTGCACACTCATTGACTCCCTTGAGCCTTCCACACTCATTGACCCCCTTGGGCCTTGCACACTCATTGCACACCCCCTGTGCAAAGCTCACTAGGGCCTTGCACACTCATTGACCCCCCCCTTGAGCCTTGCACACTCATTGACCCCCCTTAGGCCTTGCACACTCATTGCACACCCCTGTGCAAAGCTCACTAGGGCCTTGCACACTCATTGACCCCCTTGAGCCTTGCACACTCATTGACCCCCTTAGGCCTTGCACACTCATTGCACACCCCCTGTGCAAAGCTCTCTAGGGCCTTGCACACTCATTGACCCCCCTTGAGCCTTGCACACTCACTGACCCCCCCTTGGGTCTTGCACACTCATTGTGCACACCCCCCTCATGCAAAGCTCCCCAGGGCTTTGCACGCTCATCGAGCCCCTCCCCCAAGCCCTTGCACACTCATCCCCCAGCCCTTGCACGGGCCTTGCACACTCACTGTGCTCCCCCCCCCCCCAGAGTACGACCCCTCCTCAGCCACCGAGAAAGAAGAGGACAGTTTATCAGATGGCCCTCAGTAAGGGGGGAAGCATTTTGGGGGGTGGGGGGGGTCCCCCTCGCTTCGGGGAGGGGTCCCCAACACCTGGATGCCCTGGGGAGGGTCTTAAAGGGGGGGGGGGGATGTCCCTCAATTTGGGGGGGTCCCAACCACCTGGGGGCCCTCGGGGGGGTGGCGTGTCCTTGGGGAGGGTATTTGGGGGGGGAGGAAAACCCAAGACCTTGGTGTCAGAGGGGGGTCTTAAGGGTGGGGGGGGGGGGCGTCCCCTCAGTTTGGGGAGGGGTCCCCAAGACCTGACTGCCCTGGGGAGGCTCTCAATTTGGAGGGGGCCCAAACAGTTGGGGACCCTCGGGGGGATCATCCCTCAATTTAAGGTGGGAGGGGGTCCCCAATATCTGGATGCCCTGGGGGGGTCTCAATGGGGAGGGTCTCAATTGGAGGGGGGAGGGGTCCCAGATGCTTGGTACCCTGAGGGGAGGGGTCCCTCAATTTAAAGGGGGGGGGGGTCCCCACTATCCGGGTGCCCTGGGGTGGGGTCTTAAGGCAGGGGTCCCTCAATGCAGGGTGGGGGGGTCTCTCAATTAGGGTGGGGGTCCCTCAATTCGGGGGGGGGGTCTCTCAGTTAGGGTGGGGGTCCCTCAATTCGGGGGGGATCCCTCAATTTGGGGGGTGTCTCTCAATTCGGGGGGGTGTCTCTCAATTCGGGGAGGGGGTCCCTCAATTCGGGGGGGTCCTCAATTCGGGGGGGGGGGTCCCTCAATTCGGGGGGGGTCCCTCAATTCGGGGGGGGGTCCCTCACTTCGGGGGGGGGTCCCTCAATTCGGGGGGGGTCTCTCAATTCGGGGAGAGGGGGTCCCTCACTTCGGGGGGTGGTCCCTCAATTCAGGGGGGGTCCCTCACCCGGGGGGGGTCCCTCAATTCGGGGGGGTGTCTCTCAATTCGGGGAGGGGGTCCCTCAATTCGGGGGGGTCCCTCACTTCGGGGGGGGTCCCTCAATTCGGGGGGGGTGTCTCTCAATTCGGGGAGGGGGTCCCTCACTTCGGGGGGGGGTCCCTCAATTCGGGGGGGTGTCTCTCAATTCGGGGAGGGGGTCCCTCAATTCGGGGGGGTCCCTCAATTCGGGGGGGGGTCCCTCAATTCGGGGGGGGATCCCCTCACCCGGGGTGGTCCCTCAATTCGTGGGGGTCCCTCACTTCGGGGGGGGGTCCCTCAATTCGGGGGGGTCCCAAGCACTTGGGCGCTCTGGGGGGGGATCCCTCAATTTAAGGCGGGGGGGTCCTCCAATATCTGGGTGCCCCAGGGATGGTACTAAGGGGGAGGCTCTTAATTGGGGGGGGGGTTCCCCAAGACCTGACTGCCCTGGTTGGGGGGGTGTTAAGGGGGAGGGGTCCCTCAATTTAAAGGGGGGGTCCCCACTATCTGGGTGCCCTGGGGGGAGTCTCAAGGGTGAGGCTCTCCATTTGGGGGGGGGGGGGGGCGTCCCAAACACTTGGGTACCCTGGGGGGGGGTCCCCACTATCTGGGTGCCCTTGGGGGGGGTCAGACCCTTAGCCCCCCCTCCCACCCCCAGACAAGCTGGACGAGATCCTGGCCGCGGCCCAGCAGAGCATCAGCGCGGGGGAGGGGCCGGGGGCCCCCCTGCCCCCCCTGGGCAAGAGTCGCCCCAAAGGCTTCTTTGGGCCTGAGGTAGGGGCTTGGGGGGGGGGGGGGAAATGAGAGGGGGGCAGGGTGGTCTCCTGTTTTATTTGGGAGGGGTCCCCTCTTTATTTTGGGGGGTGTCCCAGCTATCTCTTTAAGGGGGAGGGGCTGGGTATTTGGGGGGGGGGGGAAGGGGGAGCAAAGCGGGGGGGGAGGTCCGATTTGAGGGGGAGGCTGAGTGGTTCCTATTTGGGGGGGGGAGTGGGGGGCCCTTGGCATTGGGGGGGTCCCAGATATCTCTTTAAGGGAGGGGGAGGGCCTGTGGGATGGGGGGGCTGAGTGTTTGGGGGAGGGGGTCCTGAGTGGGGGGGATCCCGGGGGGAGGGGGTGTTAGGCCCTATTTGGGGAGGTCTTTGGGTGGGTCCTATTTGGGGGGGTCTTTTGGGGGGGGTATTTGGGGGTCCTTTTTAGAGGGGGGGGTCTTTGTGGCATGCCCTATTTGGGGGGGGGTGTCTTTTCGGGGGGGGTCTTTTGGGGGAGGCCCTGATGGGGGTGTCTTATTTGGGTGGGGGGGTCTTTGGGGGGGGGGATCCTGAGTGTTTGGGGGAGTCCTTTTGGGGAGGGGGGCTCGCGGTGGGGGAGGGTCCCGTGTTTTATTGGGGGGGGATTGTCCCAGATATCTCTTTAAGGGGGGGGGGGCTGGGCATTTGGGGGGGGGGGGAGAGGGGGAGCAGATCTGGGGGGAGGAGGTTGGGGGGGTCCCATTTGGGAGGGGGTCTTGGGGGGGGGGGTCATGTTTGGAGCGTGTCCTTTGGGGAGGGGGCTTTTGGGGGGTGTGTCTTTGGGGGAGGGTCCTTTGGGGGGGGGGCATTTGAGGGGGTCTTTTGGGGGGTGCCTGGATGCCTGGGACTCCTTTTGGGGGGGGGGGTGGCTAGATACCTATTTGGGGGAGGTCCTTTGAGGCGGGGGGGCCGGGGGGTAGGCCCCTCTTTGGGGGGCGTCTGGGGTTATTTTTGGGGGGGTGTGTCCCAGCTATTGAGGTCCCTTTTTTGGGCGGGGGGAGGGTCCCAGGCACCTGTTTGGGGAAGTCCTTTTCAATGGGGGTGGGGGGTGGGGGGTGGTCCCTGACCTGTGTGCGCCCCCGCCCCCACTTTCCAGGCCCCCTTCGATTCTCATCGGATGGGGCCGGGGGGTTCGAGAGACCCTTCCTGCCCCCGGACCCCCCACGGACTGATGCTGAGGCAGAAATCCATCGGTGGGTGCTGGGGGGGCAGTCGGAGGGGGGAGAACAGAGTCGCCTTCAGAGGGGGGGCCCGAACTCCTAGGTCCCTTTTGGGGGGGTCCCCGAACACCTAGGTCCCTTTTGGGGGGGGGGGGTCGAGGTGGTCAGGTTCCCTTGGGGGGGGAAGGGGTCTCTGGGACTCCTGGGTCCCTTTTTTGGGGAGGGGGTGTCAGGGTGGTCAAGTGCCCCTTGGGGGGGGGTGGGTGTTTCCCGAACTCCTAAGTCCCTTTAAAGGGGGGCGGGGGGGGGCAAATCAAGGTTGCTCGAGTCTCTTTTGTAGGGGGCTCCCCCTCTTCCCCCCACCCATTTGACCCCTCTTCCCTCCTCCTACCTCTTCCCCCCCCCCCCAACTTTTTCCCCCTCCCAGGTGCCCCCGAAGAGGACAAACCCTTCCTGGCCCCCCCGCGGGGAATTCAGCCGCAGCCTCTCGGTGCCGGGGTCCGACGACATCCCCCCCGCCAACCACCTCCCCCCGGACCCCCCTTACAGCACCCCCCCCTCCTTTAGGCGCCACCCCCCGCGGGGGGGTCCGTGGCGCCTCTATAACTTCGGGCGGGGCGGGGGGTGGGATGGGGGTGGGGGGTGGGAGCGTGGGGGGGTGGGAGGGGGGGGCGGCCCCCAAGCCCTTGCGTCGCAAAGGGCCTCTGGTGAAGCAGACGAAAGTGGAGGAAGGCGGGGGGGGGGTTTCGGGGGGCGGGCTGGGGGGGGTGCCGGGGGGTGGGGGGGCGGGGGTCGCGGGGGGCCGGAGAAGAGCTCCATCTCCATCCCCACCATCGTGGTCAAGGCGCCTTCCACCAGCAGCAGCGGCAGGAGCAGCCGCGGCAGCAGCGTGGAGGCGGACAGCGGCGGCGGGGGGGGCCGCCCATCGGGGCCGGGGGCGGCGGCGGCGGAGGGTGGGGGGCGGAGGGGGGCGCTGGGCGGCTCCTCTTCCACCGGCCCCCCCGACGGGCCGACCGCTCCTTCCGCTGCCGGGGGCGGGGTGGGGCTAGGGGGCGGCGCCTTCCTCCCCCCTTCACCATCACCATCATCATCACCACCACCACCACCCCGCCCCCTCGGGGCCCTCGGGGGGACCCCCCCCAGACGTTAGATTTCGCCTCGCAGTTCGGGGCGGCTCTGGTCGGGGGGCAGGGCCAGGGTAGGGGTAGGGGTTGGGGGGGGTCGGCAGCCGAAGGGATTGGCTGGGGGGGGCTCGGCGACCCCGCCGGCGTTCGGCTCTTTTCCTTTCGACCGAGGAAGAAGAGGAAGGCGGCGGCGGCGGCGGCGGGGGGAGGGCTGCTCGGGGGGGTCGGCCTGGGCGGGGGGGGGGGGTCCATCTCGCCCCCTCCCGCTTGCGCCACTCCAAAAGCATCGACGAGGGAATGTTCGCCGCCGCCGCCGCCGCCGCCGCCGAGGTCTTCGCGCCCCCCCGCTCCCCCACCACCCCCCGCCCCCCACCCCCACCACCCCTCCCCCATCGTCCGAGGTTACCGGACGGGGGTCGTCGGAGGGGTCGCCGCCGCCGCCGCCGCCAAAGGGGTCGGGGGGCAGCGCTTTTAGCAGCGTGAGCGCCGGACCCCCCCCTTTTGCACCCTGCCGCGGGACCCCCGGCCCCCGCCACCCCCCCGCTAAGCTGCAAGGGGCTGGGGGCTCTGCAAGCCGCCACCATCCCTCTGCACCCCCCGTCTCCTACCGCCGTGGCGGCGGGGGGGCGCCGCTCCCCCCTGCACCCCCCTTGCACCCCCAAGCTGCGGCCGGGGGTGTCCCCCCGCCTTCTGCCGCAGCCCCTTCCCCCTGCAGGGCCCCCAGCTCCACGCCCAAGCGGCGCTGCGGGCGGGGGTCGCGGCTTCGGCAGCCGGGGGAGGGGGGTCGCTGGGGGGGGGGCTGGGGGGTTAAGCTCATCCCTGCGAGCGGGGGTGGGGGGCGTGGGGGGTTGCACTCGGGGGTGGTGGCCGCGGCCCTGCAGCCCAGCTTGGCTTCGCTGCATTCGGCGCTGCAGAAAGGGGAGGGGGCTGGGGGGGTCGGGGTGGGGGCGTCTCCTCCTCCTTACCCCCCACCCCAAAACCCCCTGCTCGGCAGCCCCCGCCGCCTCAGCCGCCCCCTTCGCCGGCGGAAGCTTGGGGACCCCCTTTGGTGGCCCCCCCCTCTGCTTAGCCCTTCCTCCCCCTCCCCTTCCCCTTCCCCCTCTTTAGCCGCCCCCCCCTCTTTCAGCGGGGCCCCCCGCAGCCTCCCTCTCCCTCCATCCCCTCCGAGCTCCGCGTGCGCTTCGCCGAAGCCGGGGGGGCGCGGGGGTGGGGGAGGAGGGCTCTTAGCTCTGCCCCCCCCGGCCCCTTCCGTCGACGGGGGGGACGAGGAGCTGCTGCTGGCCGAACCTTTGCCCCCCCGCTCGAGTTCGCCAACAGCTTCGAGGGGCCCCCCGAAGCCCCCCCCCGTGGGCGACTCCACGGCCTCCAGCTTGACCTCCTACGACAGCGAAGTGGCCACCTTGACCCAGGGGGGAGGGGGCGAAGGCAGGCGGGGGGGGGCCGGAGGGGGCCCGGGGGGCGGCCCTTTAGGGGTGGGGCTGGGAAGCGGGGGGTAGGGGGGCGATGCTGATAGGGGCCGGGGGCGGGGGGTCCTCCCCGAGGGTCCCGAGGTGGTGACGGATTCGGGGATCGAAGAGGTCGACAGCCGCAGCAGCAGCGACCACCCCCGGAAAGCGGCGAGGGGGGGGGGAGGACCCTCTCTCCCCCTCCCCCTCCCCCCCCCCTTCCATAGCGGCCCCCGGTAGCGGCTTGACGACCCCCACCCCCCGGGGGGCTTATTCGGCTCTGGCGGGGGGCAAGACAGTCACGAGCGGGCCCGAGCGAGGGGGCGCAGCGCGGGGGTGGGGGTCGGGGTGGGGATCGGGGGTGGGGGTCGGAGGATGGTGGACACCTGGGACGAGCTGGGCCGCGGCGGAGGTGGCATCGCAGGGGGCATCATCGCGGCTGGCATCGGCTGGAGCAGGGCGGAGGGAGCCTTCGGGGGGGGGGACAGGACGGGGCCCCCGGGAGAGCACAGGTAGGTGGGGGGGGGAGGGAAGGGAAGGGGGGGTGGTTGGCATCCGTTTATTAATTAATGGATGAATTAATTGGGGGGCGTGGAGGAGGGGCGCAGGTGGCAGCCATGGGCATGCATGGGGGGGGCCGTGGCACCCAGCGTGGCACGCTTGGCACCCATGGCATGGATTGGGGGGGCATGGCACCCAGTGTGGCACCCATGGATTGGGGGGGCATGGCACCCAGTGTGGCACCCATGGCATGGATTGGGGGGGCATGGCACCCAGTGTGGCACCCATGGATTCGGGGGGGGGCATGGCACCCAGTGTGGCACCCATGGCATGGATTGGGGGGGGGCATGGCACCCAGTGTGGTACCCATGGCATGGATTGGGGGGGCATGGCACCCAGTGTGGCACCCATGGATTGGGGGGGGCATGGCACCCAGTGTGGCACCCATGGCACCCATGGCATGGATTGGGGGGGGGCATGGCACCCAGTGTGGCACCCATGGGATGGATTGGGGGGGGCATGGCACCCATGGCATTGTTTTGAGGGGGCATGGCACCCGGTGTGGCACCCATGGGATGGATTGGGGGGGCATGGCACCCAGTGTGGCACCCATGGGATGGATTGGGGGAGGGGGCATGGCACCAAATGTGGCACCACGGCATTGATTTGGGGGGCTGGGGGGTGTGTGTAAATGGCACCTGTATGGCACCCAGCACCCCCATCGACCCCCATCACCCCCGCCCCATTAAGCGCCCCCCCCCCCCGGCACCCAGCACCACCATTCCCCCCCAGCACCTCCCCCCAGGATCCCCCCCCCCCCCATCAACCATCCCCCCGCACCCCCATTTCTCCCAGCACCCCACCCCCGCTGCCCTCATTGCCCCCCTAGCACCCCCATTTCTCTCAGCAGCCCCCCAGGACCCCTCCCCAGCACCCCCATTGCCCCCCCCGAACACCTCCCCCATTGCTCCCCAGCGCCCCAATTCCCCCCCACTGCCCCCTCAAGGCCTCCCCCCGCAGCACCCTCTCACCCCCCCAGGAGCCCCACCCCCAGCGCTTCTATTGCCCCCCACTCCCCCCATCGCCCCCCATTAACTCACCCCACCCCACTAACCCCCCCCAGACCCCCATCCCGCAGCCCCCCCATTCCCCCCCATCACCCCCCAGGACCCCCCCCCCCCCCATCATCCCCCTCCAGGAGCGCCCCCATTGCCCCCCACTATCCCTATCCCCCCATCCCCCCCTTCATCCCACTAACCCCCTCAGGACACACACACCCCCCCCAGCACCCCCATTGCCCCCCAAGACCCCCCCCCATTTCTCCTTCATTAACCCCCGCTATGTCCCCCTTCACCCCACTAACCCCTCCCTCTTTTTCTCTCTCTCTCTCCCCCCTTCCCCTCCCCCCTTTCCCCCCCCCAAACTTCTCCAGGCTCCCCGACCCCACCGCCCCCTCCTCTTCCTCCTCCCCCACCCTCTTCCTCCCGGCTCCTCCTCCTCCTCCTCCGCTCTTTTCCCCAACTGGCCTCCGCCCCTCACTAAATCCCCTCTGGGGGTCGGAGTGGTGGTGGTCGGGGGGGGACCTGGACATCCGCCCCCCTTACGCCGAGCCCCCAGCCCCTCCACCTTGCCCAGCGAGCGCCGGGGAGCCCTGCCCCCGCCCGGCTTCGCTGCCCACCCTGCCCGCGGCCGCTCCGCTCTACGCTGGCTTCTTGGAGCTGCGGGGAGGAGGAGGAGGAGGGCTGGGGGTCGGGGCCGGCAGCTTCGGGAGCTTCCTCCTCCCCTTCCTCCGTCTTCTTCCTCTTCGGCCGCCACCAGCCGCTCGCTGTCGCCCACTCGCCCCCTCCGCCGCCCCCTCCCCCCGACAAGCCGTTCGGGGCCAAGCCTTTGGCCTTCTGGAGCAAGTTCGACGTGGCCGACTGGTTGGAGTACTTGAACTTGGGGGAGCACCGGGCGCGGTTCCTCCACAACGAGATCGACGGCTCCCACCTGCCCTCCCTCACCAAGGAGGACTACATCGACCTGGGGTCACCCGCGTCGGCCACCGCATGAACATCGACCGAGCCCTCAAGCTCTTCCTGGAGAGGTGATTGGGGACCTTGGTGGGGGGAGGGGCAACCTCCCCTCCCCCCCCGCCCGCCCTGTGGAAAAAGATCTGCCCCGGATCCAGCCCACCCTGCCTCCGCCCGCCCCGACAATGCCTCCTCCTCCCCCTCTCCGCCCGAGCGATCCGAACCCCCCTCCCCACCCCCCCGGCTCCGAGCGGCCCCCCCCTCGCCCCGTCCGCCCCTGAGCTCTCGGCTGGTGAAAGAAGGAGGTAGAGAAGGAGGAGGAGGAGGAGGAGGTGGAGGAGAAGGAGAAGGTGGAGGAGAAAGAGAAGGAGAAGAAGGAGGAGGGGGAGGAGGAAGAGGAGAAGAGGAAGAAGGAGGAGGAGAAGAAGGAGAAGTGGGAGGAGAAGGTGGAGGTGGAGGAGAAAGACAAGAAGAAGGAGGAGGAAGAGGAGAAGAGGAAGAAGAAGGAGGAGGAGGAGGTGGAGGAGAAGGAGAAGGTGGAGGAGAAAGAGAAGGAGAAGAAGGAGGAGGGGGAGGAGGAAGAGGAGAAGAGGAAGAAGGAGGAGGAGAAGAAGAAGTGGGAGGAGAAGGTGGAGGTGGAGGAGAAAGACAAGAAGAAGGAGGAGGAAGAGGAGAAGAGGAAGAAGAAGGAGGAGGAGGACAAGTAGGAGGAGAAGAAGCAGGAGGAGGAGAAGGAGAAGGAGAAGGAGAAGGAGAAGGAGGAGGAGGAGGAGGAGGAGGAGGAGGAGAAGGAGAAGGGAGAGGAGAAGGAGAAGGAGGCGGAAAAGGGAGGGGAGCCCCTCCCTGACCTCTTATCTGGTGAAAGGAGGAGGTGGAAAAGGATGGGGAAGAGGAGGGAGAGGGAGGGGGGAGAGGGAGGTGAGGAGGAGTTGGAGTTGAGGTGGGGGCTCGGGAGAAGCGGAGAGAAAGAGAGGGGGGAAGAATAACAAAGGGGTGAGAGGACTGGGGAAGGAGGAGGGGAGGAAGAGGAGGAGGAGAAGAAGAAAAGGAGGAGAAGAGGAGGAGGAGGAGAAGAAGAGGAGGAGGAGGAGGAGAGGAAGAAGAGGAGAAGGAAGAGGAGGAGAGGAAGAAGACAAGGAGGAGGAGAAGAAGAAGAGGAGAAGGAGGACGAGGAGGAGGAAAAGAAGAGGAAGAGAAGGCAGCGGTGGAGCTGCTGGTGGCCACCCAGTGCGGACCTGAGCTGGGCTGGAGGCGTGCAGCAGGATCTGCGTGTGCAAGGAGGTGGCCAGGGGCGTGCAAGGGGACCTGGGTGTGCAAGAGGACATCAATGTGCAATGGGCCCTGGGTGTGCAACAGGACCTGGGTGTGCAATGAGACCTGGGTGTGCAAGAGGACGTTGAAGTGCAACGGGACCTGGGTGTGCAACAGGACCTGGGTGTGCAAGAGGACGTTGAAGTGCAATGAGACCTGGGTGTGCAAGAGGACGTTGAAGTGCAACGGGACCAGGGTGTGCAACAGGACCTGGGTGTGCAAGAGGACGTTGAAGTGCAAAGAGACCTGGGTGTGCAACAGGACCTGGGTGTGCAAAGAGAGCTGGGTGTGCAAAGAGACCTGGGTGTGCAAGAGGACACTGAAGTGCAACGGGACCTGGGTGTGCAACAGACTGCAAGGGGGGGGTGGGGTGGGATGGGGGTGCAAGGGGCCCCTCATTCATTCCCTGGGGCGAGCGTGCGCGGGCTGGGCACACGCGTGTGCAAGGCCTGGGGTGGTCCTGGCGGGGCTGTGCGGGTCACAAGCGCGGGCAGGGGGTTGGGGGCGCGTGTGCTGCACACGTGTGTGTCAGGCGTGGGGGGCAGGAGCCTCGCACGGGCGTGTCCCCTCACACACTCACGTGTGCCCCTCGCACACTCACCTGCCCCTCACACTCACACCTGCCCCCACACACACTCATGCCCCTCACACTCACACCTGTCCCTTTTGCACACTCACACCCCTTGCACACACTCATGTGTCCCTTACACACTCATGCCTCTCACGCTCACACCTATCCCCTTTGCACACTCACATCCCTTGCACACACTTGCCTGCCCGTTGCACATTTGTGCCCCTCATGCTCACACCTATCCCCTTTGCACACTCACACTTATCCTCTTTGCACACTTGCATCCCTTGCACACTGGTGTGTCCCTTGCACACTCGTGCCCCTCATGCTCACACCTATCCCCTTTGCACACTCACATCCCTTGCACACACTGGTGTGTCCCTTGCACATCATGCCCCTCATGCTCACACCTATCCCCTTTGCACACTCACATCCCTTGCACACACTGGTGTGTCCCTTGCACATCATGCCCCTCATGCTCACACCTATCCCCTTTGCACACTCACATCCCTTGCACACACTGGTGTGTCCCTTGCACACTCGTGCCCCTCATGCTCACACCTATCCCCTTTGCACACTCACATCCCTTGCACACACTGGTGTGTCCCTTGCACACTCGTGCCCCTCATGCTCACACCTATCCCCTTTGCACACTCACATCCCTTGCACACACTGGTGTGTCCCTTGCACACTCGTGCCCCTCACACTCACACCCGCCAATTGCACACACGTCCCTTGCACGCTCATGTGCCCCCACGTGTCCCTCGCGCACACACTCACGTGCCCCTTGCACACTCACGTGCCCCTTGCACACTCTTGTGCCCCCCTGCACACCCACAGCCCCCTCCCCTTCTGTTCCTTGCACACTCTTGTCTCTCCCCTCCCCCCACCGCCCACATCCCACCCATGTCCCTTGCACACTCCCCTCCCCCTTCACCTCTTTGTCCCCTCGCCCCCCCCCCCCCCCGCATGCCCCCCCTTCCCTCCCCCCCCCCCCCCCGGCCTCGTGCCGGCTCTAAGGGCTCTCTCGTGTCGTGGCGCCTCGCCCCCTCCCCCTTCCACGCCCCTCCCCTCCCCCCCCTTCTTCCCCCCCCCAAGAGGCAACGACCAATCACACGAATGTCTTCCAGCGACCCCAACCCCCCCCCCCGCCCCGATCCCCTCCCCTCAACCCCACCCCCCTTCCCCCACGCCTGGATCCGCCCCCCCGGGGTGGGGGTGGGGAAGGGGAGAAACCCCCCCCCCAATTACACTGTGACCCTTCCCGGGGGGGTGGGGGTGGGGGAAGGGACTTCTTTTGGGGGGGGGCAATTGGGTTCTAATTACCTCTACCACCACCCCCCCCCCGGCATTAATTAACTGCCCCCTAACCCCCCTCCCCCGAATTAATTAACCCAGCCCAGGGCTTAATTAACTCTCCACAAGGGCTTTTATTGCCCCCCCCCCCGTTAATTACTGCCCACGAGCATTAATTAACCCACCTCCTCGTTAATTGCCCCTCCACCTCGTTAATTGTGCCTCCCCTCGTTAATTACCCACCCCAAGGGCTTTAATTGCCGTTCCCCTTGTTAATTGCCAGCCCCACCCCCATTAATTACGGCCCCCCGCCCCCATCATTTACCAACCCCCCTCAGGGCATTAATTAGCTTTCCCTCATTAACTATCCCCCACCCCCCCGGGCAAGGGCTTTCATTGCCCCCACCACCCCAATTACTCCCCAGGAGCATTAATTACCCCCTCCCCCTCATTAGTTACCCCCCAATTATTAATTACTGCTCACCCTAATTGCCCCCTCCGAGGGCTTTAATTGCCCTTCCCCTCATTAATTGCACCCTCATTAGTTCCCTTCCCTCGCAAATTAACCCCTCCATTAATTATCCCCCGATCATTTACCCCCCCCAAGGGCTTTTATTGCTCCTCCCCCCCCTTTAACTACCCTCCCCGGGGGGGTTAATTACGCCCCCTCATTATTACCCCCCCAATCAAGGGTTTTAATTGCCCCTCCCCCCGTAATTGCCCTTCCCCCTCCCATCCCCCCTCCCGGGATCAGGCGTTTGGGCCCCTTCCCCCGTCCCCCAATTACCCCTTAATTACACCACCCCCCCCCGAAAGGACCCAGAGGGAGACTGGTGCCCCCCCTCCCCCTTTTCTAACCCACTCCCCCTCTGCCCCCCGCACTGCCGACGCTGCCCCTCCCCACCCCCCTCGCTGTACCCCAAGCCCCCCCCATCAACTCCACCCCCCCCCTTCCCTTCCCCCCCCCCCCCTGCCCCCAGCGGCTCGGCTGTAATTAAGGGAATTAATGAATTAATTAATTTGCAAATAGAAATTAATGGAGAAACAGCTCATGGGGGGGGGGGGCACCCCCCCCACCCCCTCCTCGCCTCCTGAGTGTGCAAATGAGTGTGCAAAGACGGGGGGTGGGTGAAAAGAGGGGCGGGGAGTGCAATGGAGAGGGAAAGGGGGGCTGGGGGGGAAATGGGGATGGGAATGGGGGGGGAGTGTGCAAAGGGGGGGGGGCGACTCGGGGTGAGTGTGCAAATGAGTGTGCAAAGGGGGGAGTGAAAAGGGTCAGGGAGGTGGAAAGGGGGGAAAGGAGGGTGGGGGGAAATGGGTGTGGGAATGGGGGTTGAGTGTGCAAAGGGGGGACAGAGTGTGCAAATGAGTGTGCAAGGAGGAAAGAGGCATGAAAAGGGGAGGGAAGGGGCAGGGGAATGGGGGGATTAGGGGGAAGCGGCTGAGTGTGCAAATGAGTGTGCAAGGGGGAAGGGGCAGGGGAATGGGGGGGATTAGGGGGAAGGGGCTGAGTGTGCAATGGGGGAAGAGGGTGTGAAAACGGGGGGAAGGAGGTGAGTGTGCAAAGGGGGGGGGTCAGTTGGGGTGAGTGTGCAAAGGTGCCAGGAGGCCCAGCTCGGTACACACGCGTGTGCAAGCCCCACCCCTTCCTCTGCCCCTCCCTCACTCCCCCTCATTAACTGCCGAAAAGGGGGCGGGGCTAGCGCGGGAGGGGCCCTTTGGGAAACGCCCTCCCCCTATGGAGCCCCACCCTATAGGGACCCCACACCTTCTGAAGGGACCCCCACCCCCTATAGGGTCCCCACCCCCTATAGGGGACACCCAACCCCTTAGAGACCCCACCCCCCCTATAGGGACCGTCTCCACCCTGTAGGAGATACCTGTACAGGTCGCCCCCCCATCGATCCCCCCATGGGGTCCTCTCGAGGTGTGGCCTCCCCTATAGACCCCCTCGCGGCGCCCCCATAGCCACCCCGTGAGTACCCCCCATAGGTATCCCTATAGGTCCCCCCCAATAGATCCCCCCATAGACTCCCCCTCAGGTACCTCTATAGGTCACCCCTATAGATACCCCCAGGGGTACCCCATAGATCCCCCCTTAGGGACCTCTATAGGTGTCCCCCCATACGTACCCCCTATAGATCCCCGCAGAGCTACCCCATAGGTGCCTCTATAGGTCCCCCCTATAGCTACCCCCATAGGTGCCCCATAGGTGCCTCTATAGGTCCCCCCCTATAGCTACCCCCATAGGTGCCTCTATAGGCCCCCCTATAGCTACCCCCATAGGTACCCCATAGGTGCCTCTATAGGTCCCCCTATAGCTACCCCCATAGGTGCCCCATAGGTGCCTCTATAGGTCCCCCCTATAGCTACCCCCATAGGTGCCCCATAGGTGCCTCTATAGGCCCTCCCTATAGCTACCCCCATAGGTGCCCCATAGGTGCCTCTATAGGTCCCCCTATAGCTACCCCCATAGGTGCCCCATAGGTGCCTCTATAGGCCCTCCCTATAGCTACCCCCATAGGTGCCCCATAGGTGCCTCTATAGGTCCCCCCTATAGCTACCCCCATAGGTGCCCCATAGGTGCCTCTATAGGTCCCCCTATAGCTACCCCCATAGGTGCCTCTATAGGCCCCCCTATAGCTACCCCCATAGGTACCCCATAGGTGCCTCTATAGGTCCCCCCTATAGCTACCCCCATAGGTGCCCCATAGGTGCCTCTATAGGTCCCCCTATAGCTACCCCCATAGGTGCCCCATAGGTGCCTCTATAGGTCCCCCCTATAGCTACCCCCATAGGTGCCTCTATAGGTCCCCCCCTATATCTACCCCCATAGGTGCCCCTATAGATACCTCATAGGTCCCCCCATAGGTACCTCCCCTATAGATCCCCCATAACTCCCCCTATAGATCCCTCCGTAGACCCCCCCTATAGATCCCCCCCCCCCCATAGGGCCCCCTCTAGGTTGCCTTCCGTTTCTATAGGCCTTAGCCCCCCCCTCGCCCCACCTCCCCCCCGCCGCCTCCTTTTCCCGCGTCCCTCGCACGCCCCCTGGTGGCTCCGGGCGGTCCCCGCAAGCCTCCTCGGCACCTGCCGGCACCGGTCGGGAGGCGCTCGGCTCCGTTCGGCTCCGTTCGGGCCGGTTCGGCTCTCCCGGACCGCTTCGCTTCCCCTCGGACCGGTTCGGACCGGTTCGGCTTCCCTCGAGTGGAAGCGGCGCCGCCTCGGGGGGGCCGGTCGGGGCCGGTTCGGCTGCGCTCGGGTGGGTTCGGAGGGGTTCGGGCCGGCTCGGCTCGGCTCGGGAACCGCAGGTGAGTGCGGGCCGGGCCCGGGGAGCCCCCCCGAGGCCCTTGGCGGGTGGGGGGGAGGGGGCTTAGATTTGGGGGGGTGATTTTGGGGGAGGGGGCTTGGAAGGAGGGGGAGGCGGGTTTGTGAGGGGCCGTATTGGGGGTGGGGGTGTTGCTTGTGGGGGAGATTTGGGGGGGGCTTTGGGGGGGGAACTGGGGGGAGGTTTGGGAGGGAGATTTGGGGGGAGGGGCGGATTTGGCGGGTGGGGGGAGGGGGGCGGATTTTGGGAGCCAGGTGCTAGGGGACAGGTCTAGGGGGGCTTACGGGGGGGGGGGGGGGGGGAGTTTGGAGGGGGGCTGCATGTGGGCTACATTTGGAGGGGAAGAGAGGATTTGGGGGTGCTGATTGGGGGTCTTGTTTTTGGGGGTCAGGTCGGGGGGGGCTGGGTTTAGGGGGGCCTTTTGGGGGGCTGGTTGAGGGGCAGGTTTGTGGGGGCATCAGGTCGGGGGGGTCACATCTGGGGAGGCTGGTTGGGGGCCTGGATTTTAGAGGTCAGGTCTGGGGGGGGCTGGGTTTAGGGGGCCTTTTTTGGGGGGGGTGATTAAGGGCCTGGTTTGTGGGGCATCAGGGCTAGGAGGGGGGGGCATATCTGGGGGGGCTGGCTGGGGGGGCCTGTGTTTTTGGAGTCAGGTCTGGGGGTCCAGTTTTGGGGAGGCCTAATTTGGGCGGGGGGCTTAGTGAGAGGCAGATCTGGGGGGGGCTGGGGGCCTGGGTTTTGGGGGTCAGGTCTGGGGGGAAGATTGGGGGAGACCTAATTTAGGGGGGGCTGGAAGAGGGGCAGGTTTGGGGGGGTCAAATCTGGGGGAGCAGATTTGGGGGGGCTGTTTGGGGGCCTAGGTTATGGGGGTCAGGTCGGGGGGGGGCACCAAATTTGGGGGGGGTCTAATTTGGGGGAGGCCTGGTTGGGGGTCTGGATGTTGGGGGTTAAGTCAGGGGGCAACAGGCTCGGGGGGCCTAATTTGGAGGGGCTGGGGGAGGGGCAAGTTTGGCAGGGGGTTCAGGTCTGGGGGGCAGTTATGGGCCTGGGGGGGGGGCAGGTAGGGGTCGGGAGGGGGTGGTTATGGGCCTCGGGGGCAGCTATGGGCCTGGGGGTGCAGCTAAGGGTCTGGGGGTGGGGGTGGGGCTATGGGCCTGGGGGAGGTTTCCCATCCCCCCCCAACCCCTCCTGTCTCTCCCCACAGGCCTCCCTCCCCCCCCCCCCCCCCCAGCAGTTGTGAACTCACCAGGACCGCCCCCCCCCCCGGCCCCCCCCTCGGCCCCCCTCCCCCCCCGTGACGTCAGCGCTGGGGAGCTCAGGGCCCCCGGGGAGCCGCATGGCCCAGCCCCGCCCCCTTGCACACTCGCCCCCCCCCCCGGCACCACTGACACCCCCTCCTCCCCCTCCCCCCCCCCAATTCCCCCCTCCGAGGACGTTGCAAGAGGGACCCACAGCAGGTGAGAGAGTGGGGGCACCAGGGCCTGGCACCAGGGCCTGGCACCGGGAGGCTTTGCACGAGGAGGTTGTGCAAGGCCTTGGCACCGGGGGGACCTTGCACGGGGGCGGGGGAGAGGGAGGGGCGGATGGGTCACTCGTGGTTGACCAATGGTTAACCAATGGTTCACTCAGGGTTAACCCACAGCTGACTCATGGTTGACCCATGCTTGACCCATGGTTAACCCATGGTTGACCCATGGTTAACCCATAGTTGACTCATGGTTGACCCATGGTTAACCCATAGTTGACTCATGGTTGACCCATTGTTGGCCTATGGTTGACCCATGGTTAACCCATAGTTGACTCATGGTTGACCCATGGTTAACCCATAGTTGACTCATGGTTGACCCATTGTTGGTCTATGGTTGACCAATGGTTAACCCATGGTTAACCCATAGTTGGCTCATGCTTGACCCATGGTTGAGCAATGGTTAACCCATGGTTAACCCATAGCTCACTCATGCTTGACCCATGGTTAACCCATAGTTGGCTCATGCTTGACCCATGGTTAACCCATAGTTGGCTCATGCTTGACCCATGGTTGAGCAATGGTTAACCCATGGTTAACCCATAGCTCACTCATGCTTGACCCATGGTTAACCCATAGTTGACTCATGCTTGACCCATGGTTAACCCATAGTTGACTCATGGTTGACCCATGGTTGACCCATGGTTGGCCTATGGTTGACCAATGGTTAACCCATGGGTCACTCATGGTTAACCTATAGCTGACTCGTCATTGACTCATGGTAGACCTATGCTTGACCAATGGTTAACCTGTGGTTCACTCATGGTTAACCCACAGCTGACTCATGGTTGGCCTCTGGTTGACTACTGGTTAACCCATAGTTCACTCATGGTTGCCCCATGGTTGACCAATAGTTGACTCATTGTTGACCTATGGTTCACTCATGGTTGCCCAGTGGTTGACCCATGGCTGACCCATGGTTCCCTCACAGTTGACCACTGGTTAACCCATAGTTCACTGATGGTTGACCCATGATAGACTCATGGTTAACCCATGGCTGACCCATAGTTGACTCATCATTGACCTGTGGTTGACCAATGCTTGACCCATGGTTGACCCATAGTTGACTCATCATTGACCTATGGTTGACCGATGCTTGACCCATGGTTGACCCATGGTTGACCCATGGTTACCCATGGCTGACCCATAGTGGACTCATCATTGACTCATGGTTGACTGATGCTTGACCCATGGTTGACCAATGGCTGACCCATGGTGGACTCATCATTGACTCATGTTTGACCCATGGCTGACCCATGGCTGACTCATCATTGGCTCATGGTTGACCCATGGCTGACCCATGGCTGACTCATCATTGACTCATGTTTGACCCGTGGCTCCCTCATGGTTGACCACTGGTTAACCCATAGTTCACTGATGGTTGACCCATGGTAGACTCATGCTTGACCCCTGCTTGACTCATGGTAGACTCATGGCTGACCAATGACTGAACCATGGTTGGCCCCTAGTTGACTGTAGCTTGACCTGTGGTTGGCCCACGGTAGTCTCATGGTTCCCTCATGGTTGACCAATGGTAGACTCATAGTTAACCCATGGTTCACTCGTGGTTGACCAATGGTTGATCCACAGGTGACCAATGAGTGACCCATAGTTGACTGTTGGTTGACCAATAGTTGACCCATGGTTAACCCATGCTTGACCCGTGGTAGACTCATCACTGACCTATGCTTGACCCATGCTTGACCCATAGTTGACTGCTGGTTGACCCATGATGGACTCATGCTTCACCAATAGTTGACCTATGGTTGACCCATATTTGACTGTAGCTTGTCCTGTGGTTGACCCATGGTAGACTCAATGTTAACCCATGGCTGACCCATAGTTGACTCATCGTTGACCTGTGGTTGACCAATGCTTGACCCATGGTTAATCTGTGGTTGACCCATGGTTACCCATGGCTGACCCATAGTGGACTCATCATTGACTCATGGTTGACTGATGCTTGACCCATGGTTGACCAATGGCTGACCCATGGTGGACTCATCATTGGCTCATGGTTGACCCATGGCTAACCCATGCTGGAGTCATCATTGGCTCATGTTTGACCCATGGCTGACCCATGGTGGACTCATCATTGGCTCATGCTTGACCCATGGCTGACCCATGGTGGACTCCTCATTGGCTCATGCTTGACCCATGGCTGACCCATGGTGGACTCATCATGGACCTGTGATTGACCAGTGCTTGACCCGTGGTTGACCCATGGCTGAGCCATGGTGGACTCATCATTGGCTCACGTTTGACCCATGGCTGACCCATGGTGGACTCATCATTGGCTCATGCTTGACCCATGGCTGACCCATGGTGGACTCATCATTGTCTCATGTTTGACCTATGGCTGACCCATGGTGGACTCATCATTGACCTGTGATTGACCAGTGCTTGACCCGTGGTTGACCCATGGCTGAGCCATGGTGGACTCATCATTGACTCATTCTTGACCAATGCTTGACCCATGGCTGACCCATGGTGGACTCATCATTGACTCATTCTTGACTGATGCTTGACCCATGCTTGACCCATGGCTGACCCATGGTTGACCCATGGTAGAGTCGTCATTGACTCATGCTTGACCCATGGCTGACCCGTGGTGGACTCCTCATTGGCTCATGCTTGACCCATGGCTGACCCATGGCTGAGTCATCGTTGACCTCAGCTGGACTTCTGCTTGGCTCTTGCTTGACCAACGCTTGCCCTGGGCCCCACGCTTGCCCTCTGCTTGACCTCTGGCTGCCTTCTGCCCGCCCCCCAGGGTGGAGGCCATGTCTGGGGACTACGAGGAGGACGTCTGCCGCAGCGCCCTGCGCCTGGTGCAGGAGCTCTGCTTCTCGCCCCGCTCCAGGCCCCCCCACGACAAGTGCCTCGAGTTCACCGACCTGCTGCGCCACCGCGGCCACCCCCGGCCCAGCGACGCCGGTCAGCGCCCCCTGCCGGGCTCCCGGGGGCTGGGGAGGCTCTAGGCGGTGCTAGGAACCCAACGGGACCTCGAGAAGGTCAAGGGGAAGGGCAAGAGGTGGAGGGGAGGGCAAGAGGTTGATGCGAGATCAAGAGGTTGAGTGAGGAGACCCCAAGAGGTTGAGTGAGGAGACCCCAAGAGGTCAATTGAGGAGACCCCAAGAGGTCGATTGAGGAGACCCCAAGAGCTTGAGGAGACCCCAAGAGGTTGATGGGAGATCAAGAGGTTGAGCAAGGAGACCCCAAGAGGTTGAGAAGACCCCAAGAGGTTGATTGAGGAGACCCCAAGAAGTTGATGGGAGATCAAGAGGTTGACTGAGTAGACCCCAAGAGGTTGATGGGAGATCAAGAGGTTGATTGAGGACACCCCAAGAGGTTGATGGGAGATCAGGAGGTTGAGTGAGGAGACCCCAAGAGGTTGAGGGCAGCTCAAGAGGTTGATTGAGGACACCCCAAGAGGTTGATGGGAGATCAGGAGGTTGAGTGAGGAGACCCCAAGAGGTTGAGGGCAGCTCAAGAGGTTGATGTGAGATCAAGAGGTTGAGTGAGGAGACCCCAAGAAGCTGAGGAGACCCCAAGAGGTTGATGGGAAATCAAGAGGTTGAGCAAGGAGACCCCAAGAGGTTGATGGGAGATCAAGAGGTTGAGTGAGGAGACCCCAAGAGGTTGAGGGGAGGGCAAGAGGTTGAGTGAGGAGACCCCAAGAGGTTGAGGGGAGGTGAAGAGGTTGCTAGGACCCCAAGAGGTTGATTGATAAGAACCCAAGATCCTGATGAGACCCCAAGGGGTTGAGTGAGGAGACCCCAAGAAGCTGATGGAACCCCGAGGCCATGCTAGGACCCTTAGTGGGGGCTGAGGACCCTAGGAGAGTGGTGGGACCCCTTGGGTGGCTTCTGATGACTCCAGGAGGGTGGTGGAGCTCCAGAAATGACCCCAAGCACCTCTTGGAACCCCCAAAACCTTCAGGACCCCCCAAACCCCTCCACCCCTTCCCCAAGTGACTTCTGAGCCCCTCGGGAGCCTCAAGAACCCTTTTGGGTGACCTCTGCCTTTGCCTTTAACTCTTCAGTCCTGATCCCCTCCCTTCCCCCTCCCCCCCCCCCCCCGGCCTTGAGGGTAATTTTGGGGTCCCCCCCTGTGGTCGGTGACCCCAACCCAGCTCTCTGTGTCCTTCCTCCCCCTCCCCTCACAGAGGTCTCAGTCAGCCTCCTGTCTGTCATTGTCACCTTCTGTGGCATCGTCCTGCTGGGGGTCTCCCTCTTCGTCTCCTGGAAGCTCTGCTGGGTCCCCTGGAGGCACAAGGGGGGCCAGGCGGTGCCCCCGCAAGGAACCCCCCCAGGTCGGTGTGGGAGGGGTCCCCAGTTTCGGGGACCCCCTGTTGCCCGACCGAGGAGGAGGAGGCATTGGAGGAGGAGGAGGGGACCTGCTGCTGGGCCCTGAGATGCCACCCCCGAACGTTGCTACCTGGACATGGGACCTTGCCCTGAAGGAGGAGGAGGGGGGGGAGGGGGCAGAGCCTTGGGACCCCCCCCCGGGGGGCAAGGGACCCCCAAGTGCCGCTGAGCCACCAAGGAGCCCCCGAGCTGGGGGGAGGGGACGTTGGGAGGGGCTCTGCCCAATGTCCCCTCCCAGCAGCAGGTGGTGGGACTGGGAGGAAGGTAGGGGAGAGGGAGGGGGAGAGGGAGAGGGAGAGAGAGGGAGGGGGGAGGGAGAGGGCATGGGGGAGTGAGTGAGTAGGACAGGACAGAAGGGGAGGGGGATGGGAGGCATGGAGAGAGGGGGAGATGGGGATGGGGGTCAGGGGGAGAGGGGGGCAGGGGGATGTGGGCACAGGGATGGGAGTGGGATGGGGAGACAGGGGAGGGGGGCATGGGTGTGGGGGGAGAGGGGGACATGGAGATGGGGGAGAGGGGGCAGGGGGACAGAGGGTCAAGGGAACAGGGGACGGGATGGTGGCCATGGGGTTGGTGGCCATGGGGTTGGTGGCCACGGGAATGGTGGCCACAGGATGGGGATGGTGACCCTGGGGACAGAGGTGCCACAGACTGGGGGGGGGGGGTGCCCCCACCTGATCCCTTCATAATGTCCTCCCCTCCCTTCCCTTTCCCTTCCTGTCCTTTCCCCTCCCTTTCCCCTCCCCTCTCTTCCTCTCCCCTCCCCCTCTCCCCTCCCATTCCCTCCCCTTCTTTCCCTTCCTTTTCCCCTCTCCTCCCCTCCCCTCCCCCTCCCCTCCCCTCCCCTCCCCTCCCCTCCCCTCCCCTCCCCTCTCTTCCCCTCCCCTCCCCAGCACCCCTCTGCCCCCGTCCCCGAGGAGAAGCTGGAGCAGCCCCCGGCCCTCCTGGGCCAGATCCAACCTGAGCTCTACCAGCCTGGAGAAGGAGAGCCTGGGGGGCCTGGGGGGGCCAGGGCCGGGGTCCCCCCCCTGCGGCCGGCTGAGTGTGGCCCTGCGCTACGCCTATGGCTCCCAGCAGCTGGTGGTCAGGGTCCTGAGGGCCTTGGACCTCCCTGCCAAGGACTCCAACGGCTTCTCCGACCCCTACGTCAAGATCTACCTCCTGCCCGACCGCAAGAAGAAGTTCCAGACCAAGGTGGGGGCCTGGGAGGGGGCGGAGGGGGGTGGGAGGTCAACAAGGAGGGCTGGAGGGCAAGAAGAAGGGCTTGGAGGTGATGGAGAAGGACTTGGAGGGGAAGTAGAAGGTTATGGGGGAAATTGGAAGGTTCTGGAGGCCACAGGGAAGGGTTGAGACCAATTAGAAGGTCCTGGAGGCCATGGGGAAGGTTTGAGTCCAATTAGAAGGAACTGGAAGCCACAGAGAAGGTCAGAGGCCAACTAGAAGCTTCTGGAGGCCATGGAGGAGGTTTCAGACCAATTAGAAGCTTCTGCTGGCCCCAGAGAAGGTTCTGGAGGCCATGGAGAAGGTTTGAGACCAATAGAAGGTCTTGGAGGCCACAGAGAAGGTCAGAGGCCAACTAGAAGCTTCTGCTGGCCATAGAGAAGGTTCTGGAGGCCATGGAGAAGGTTTGAAACCAGTTAGAAGGTTCTGAAGGAGAGGAGGAGAGGAGAGGAGAGGAGAGGAGAGGAGAGGAGAGGAGAGGAGAGGGAGAGGAGAGGAGAGGAGAGGAGAGGAGAGGAGAGGAGAGGAGAGGAGAGGAGAGGAGAGGAGAGGAGAGGAGAGGAGAGGAGAGGAGAGGAGAGGAGAGGAGAGGAGAGGAGAGGGGAGGGGAGGGAGAGGGAGGGAGGAGGAGGAGAGGAGAGGAGAGGAGAGGAGAGGAGGAGGAGAGGAGAGGAGAGGAGAGGAGAGGAGAGGAGAGGAGAGGAGAGGAGAGGGAGAGGAGAGGAGAGGAGAGGAGAGGAGAGGAGAGGAGAGGAGAGAGAGGAGAGGAGAGGAGAGGAGGAGGAGAGGAGGAAGAGAGGAGGAAGAGAAGAGAAAAGAGAAGAGAAGAGAAGAGAAGAGAAGAGAAGAGAAGAGAAGAGAAGAGAAGAGAAGAGAAGAGAAGAGAAGAGAAGAGAAGAGAAGAGAGAGAGAAGAGAAGAGAAGAGAGAAGAGAAGAGAAGAGAGAAGAGAAGAGAAGAGAAGAGAAGAGAAGAGAAGAGAAGAGAAGAGAAGAGAAGAGAAGAGAAGAGAAGAGAAGAGAAGAGAAGAGAAGAGAAGAGAACCTTTGAGCTCATCCAGTCCAACCTCTCCCCCAGCACCATCTGATCAGCTCAACCATGGCACCAAGGGCCTCATCCAGGCTCTTCCTAAACACCTCCAGGGATGGTGACTCCACCACCTCCCTGGGCAGCACATCCCAAGGGCCAACAACTCTCTCTGGGAAGGACTTTCTCCTCACCTCCAGCCTGAACCTCCCCTGGCACAGCTTGAGACTGTGTCCTCTTGTTCTGGTGCTGGGGGCCTGGGAGAAGAGACCAACCCCCAGCTGGCTACAACCACCCTGCAGGGAGTTGTGGAGAGCAATGAGGTCTCCCCTGAGCCTCCTCCTCTCCAGGCTAAGCAACCCCAGCTCCCTCAGCCTCTCCTCCCAGGGCTGTGCCCCAGACCCCTCCCCAGCTTTGTGCCCCAGACCCCTCCCCAGCTCTGTTGCCCTTCTCTGGACACCTTCCAGCAGCTCAACATCTTTCCTGACCTGAGGAGCCCAGAGCTGGACACAGGACTCAAGGTGTGGCCTCAGCAGTGCTGAGCACAGGGCAGAATGACCTCCCTGCTCCTGATGGCCACACTGCTCCTGCTGCAGGCCAGGCTGCCCTTGGCCTTCTTGGCCCCCTGGGCACACTGCTGGCTCCTGTTCAGCTGCTCTCCACCAGCACCCCCAGGTCCCTCTCTGCCTGGCTGCTCTCAGCCACTCTGCCCCCAGCCTGCGGCACTGCCTGGGGTCGCTGTGGCAAATGTGCAGCCCCTGGCACTGGGATGGGTTCAATGCCATCCTGTTGGCCTCTGCCCCTCTGCCCAGCCTGGCAAGGTCCCTCTGCAGAGCTCTCCTACCCTCTCACAGCTCAACTCCTGCCCCCAGCTTGCTGTCACCTGCAAGCTTACTGGTGCTGGACTCCATCCCCTTCTCCACATCATCAATGAAGATATTGAACATTAAAGATGCAGAGAAGGTTTGAGACCAATGAGAAGGTCCTGGAGGCCGTAGAGAAGGTTTCAGACCAATTAGAAGCTTCTGGAGGCAAATTCTAAGGTTCTGGAGGCCACAGAGAAGGTCAGAGGCCAACTAGAAGGTCCTGGAGGCCATAGAGAAGGTTTGAGACCAATGAGAAGGTCCTGGAGGCCACAGAGAAGGTCAGAGGCCAACTAGAAGCTTCAGGAGGCCATGGAGAAGGTTTCAGACCAATTAGAAGCTTCTGGAGGCCACTTCTAAGGTTCTGGAGGCCACAGAGAAGGTCAGAGGCCAGCTAGAAGGTCCTGGAGGCCATAGAGAAGGTTTGAGACCAATGAGAAGGTCCTGGAGGCTACAGAGAAGGTCAGAGGCCAACTAGAAGCTTCAGGAGGCCATGGAGAAGGTTTCAGACCAATTAGAAGCTTCTGGAGGCCAATTCTAAGGTCCTAGAGGCCAATTCTAAGGTTCTGGAGGCCATAGAGAATGTTTGAGACCGATTAGAAGGTGTCCTGGAGGCCACAGAGAAGGTCAGAGGCCAACTAGAGGCTTCAGGAGGCCATGGAGAAGGTTTCAGACCAATTAGAAGCTTCTGGTGGCCAGGGAAAAGGTTTGAGACCAATTAGAAGGTCCTGGAGGCCACAGAGAAGGTTAGAGGCCAAGTAGAAGCTTCAGGAGGCCATAGAGAATGTTTGAGACCAATGAGAAGGTCCTGGAGGCCACAGAGATGGTTAGAGGCCAAGTAGAAGCTTCAGGAGGCCAGGGAGAAGGGCTGAGACCAATTAGAAGGTCCTGGAGGCCACAGAGAAGGTTAGAGGCCAAGTAGAAGCTTCAGGAGGCCAGGGAGAAGGGCTGAGACCAATTAGAAGGTCCTGGAGGCCACAGAGAAGGTTAGAGGCCAACTAAAAAGTTCTGGTGGCCATGGAGAAGGTTTGAGACCAGTTAGAATCTTCTGGAGGCCACGCAGAAGGTTTGAGGCCAGCTAGAAGGTCCTGGAGGCCAGGGAGAAGGTTTGAGGCCAACTAGTCGCTTCCGGAGGGCCCCAGAGAAGCTTTAAGGCCACTTCGAAGCTTCCGGAGGCCCCAGGGAAGGCTTTGAGGGCGAGAAGAAAGAGTCTGGCGGTCCCTGAGGCACCTCCCCCCTCCCCCCGCCAGGTGCACCGGAAGACGCTGAACCCGGTGTTCGACGAGACCTTCAGCTTCGGGGTGCCCTTCGGGGAGCTGCCGGCGCGCCGCCTGCACTTCAGCGTCTACGACTTCGACCGCTTCTCGCGGCACGACCTCATCGGCCAGGTGGTGCTGGACAACCTCCTGGAGGCCGCCGAGCGCGGCCCCGACGTCCCCATCTGGAGGGACATCCTGGAAGGCTCCGGCGTGAGTTGCCGGCGCCGGCTCCCCACGGCGCCCCCAGCCTGGGGGGACCTCCATCGCCATCTCCCCGTGGCACCTCCATCTCCATCTCCCCATGGAACCTCCATCTCCATCTCTCCATGGAACCTCCATCTCCTCATGGCACCCCCAGCCTGGGGGGACCTCCATCGCCATCTCCCCATGGAACCTCCATCTCCATCTCCCCCATGGAACCTCCATCGCCATCTCCTCATAGAACCTCCATAGCCATCTCCCCGTGGAACCTCCATCGCCATCTCCCCGTGGAACTTCCATCGCCATCTCCCCCGTGGAACCTCCATTGCCATCTCCCCCATGGAACCTCCATTGCCATCTCCTCATAGAACCTCCATAGCCATCTCCCCGTGGAACCTCCATCGCCATCTCCCCCATGGAACCTCCATCGCCATCTCCCCATGGAACCTCCATCACCATCTCCCCATGGAACCTCCATCGCCATCTCCCCATGGAACCTCCATTGCCATCTCCCCCATGGAACCTCCATTGCCATCTCCTCATAGAACCTCCATAGCCATCTCCCTGTGGAACCTCCATTGCCATCTCCCCATGGAACCTCCATTGCCATCTCCCCCATGGAACCTCCATTGCCATCTCCTCATAGAACCTCCATAGCCATCTCCCTGTGGAACCTCCATTGCCATCACCTCATAGAACCTCCATTGCCATCTCCTCATAGAACCTCCATAGCCATCTCCCCCATGGAACCTCCATTGCCATCACCTCATAGAACCTCCATTGCCATCTCCTCATAGAACCTCCATAGCCATCTCCTCGTGGAACCTCCATCTCCCATCTCCCCATGGAATCTCCATCTCCATCTCCCCATGGAACCTCCATCACCATCTCCCCATGGAACCTCCATCGCCACCTCCCCATGGAACCTCCATTGCCATCTCCCCCATGGAACCTCCATTGCCATCTCCTCATAGAACCTCCATAGCCATCTCCCCGTGGAACCTCCATCGCCATCTCCCCCATGGAACCTCCATCACCATCTCCCCATGGAACCTCCATCGCCATCTCCCCATGGAACCTCCATCGCCATCTCCCCATGGAACCTCCATCACCACCTCCCCATGGAACCTCCATCGCCATCTCCCCATGGAACCTCCATCGCCATCTCCCCATGGAACCTCCATTGCCATCTCCTCATGGAACCTCCATTGCCATCTCCTCATGGAACCTCCATTGCCATCTCCTCATAGAACCTCCATAGCCATCTCCCCGTGGAACCTCCATCGCCATCTCCCCCATGGAACCTCCATCACCATCTCCCCATGGAACCTCCATCGCCATCTCCCCATGGAACCTCCATCGCCATCTCCCCATGGAACCTCCATTGCCATCTCCCCATGGAACCTCCATTGCCATCTCCTCATGGAACCTCCATTGCCATCTCCTCATAGAACCTCCAGCTTGATGGGACCTCCATCTCCAAGCCAACCCAACTCCATGGGACCACCACTTGATGGAAACTGCATCTCCCCTTGACCTTCATCACCCAACCCTTGACCTTCATCACCCAACCCCTTGATCTTGAGGTCCCATGACCTCTCTGACCTTTGACCCCGGTGACCTCTGCCCTCTGTCCCTCAGGAGAAGGCCGACCTGGGGGAGGTGAACTTCTCCCTCTGCTACCTGCCCACCGCCGGCCGCCTGACGGTGACGGTCATCAGGGCCTCCAACCTGAAGGCCATGGACCTGACCGGCTTCTCTGGTGGGACATAGGGGACATGAGGGGGTACTGGGGGTCTTGGGACATGAGGTGGGCCAAGAGGTCCTGGATTTGAGGAGCCATGGACCTCGGGGTTGATGTTGGTCAACCATGGTCAACCATAGGGTGGTTGAGTGTCACCATGGAGCTCTGTGAGGTGGCCTTGGGTTGATGTGGGTCAACCATGGGTCAACTGTGGGTCAACTATAGAGTGGTTGTGGGGGTCTCCACTGGCCATGGGGTGGTCATTGGGTGCTGTGGATCAAGCATGGGTCAACTAGGGTCAACCATGGGTTAACCATGGGCAACCATAGGGCAACCATAGGGTGGTTGAGGGTCACCATGAAGCTCTATGAGGTGGCCTTGGGTTGATGAGGATCAACCATGGGTCAACTATGGTCAACCATGGGTCAACTGTAGAGTGGTTGTGGGATCTCCATTGGCCATGGGGTGGTCATTGGCTGCTGTAGGTCAATCATAGGTCAATAATGGTCAACCATAGGTGGCTGAGGGGCTCTATGGAGCTCCATGAGGTGGCCTTGGGTTGATGAGGATCAACCATGGGTGGTTGAGGAGCACCATGAAGCTCTATGAGGTGGCCTTGGGTTGATGCGGGTCAACCATGGGTCAACTATAGAGTGGTTGCGGGGTCTCCATTGGCCATGGGGTGGTCATTGGCTGCTGTGGGTCAAGCATGGGTCAGCTAGGGTCAGCTAGGGTCAACTAGGGTCAACCATGGGTAAACCATGGTCAACCAGAGGGTAACCATAGGGTGGTTGAAGGTCACCATGGAGCTCTATGAGGTGGCCTTGGGTTGATGAGGATCAACCATGGGTCAACTATGGTCAACCCTGGGTCAACTGGTCAACCCTGGGTCAACTGTGGTCAACCATAGGTCAACTATGGTCAACCCTGGGTCAACTGTGGTCAACCATGGGTCAAATGTAGTCAACCCTGGGTCAACTGTGGTCAACCCTGGGTCAACTATGGTCAACCCTGGGTCAACTGTGATCAACCCTGGGTCAACTGTGGTCAACCCTGGGTCAACTGTGGTCAACCAGGGGTCAACTATGGTCAACCCTGGGTCAACTGTGATCGACCCTGGGTCAACTGTGGTCAAACACAGGTCAACTATGGTCAACCCTGGGTCAACTATGGTCAACCACAGGTCAAATGTAGTCAACCCTGGGTCAACTGTGGTCAACCAGGGGTCAACTATGGTCAACCCTGGGTCAACAGTGGTCAACCATAGGTCAACTGTGATCAACCCTGGGTCAACTGTGGTCAACCCTGGGTCAACAATGGTCAACCCTGGGTCAACAGTGGTCAACCATAGGTCAACTGTGATCAACCCTGGGTCAACTGTGGTCAACCCTGGGTCAACTGTGGTCAACCCTGGGTCAACAGTGGTCAACCATAGGTCAACTGTGATCAACCCTGGGTCAACTGTGATCAACCCTGGGTCAACTGTGGTCAACCCTGGGTCAACTGTGGTCAGCAGTGGGTCAACCAGGGGTCAGCTCTGCTCACCCATGGCTCTGTGTCCCACTCCCCACCCTCAGACCCCTATGTCAAGGCCTCCCTGATGGCGGAGGGCCGGAGGCTGAAGAAAAGGAAGACCTCCATCAAGAAGAACACTTTGAACCCCAGCTACAACGAGGCCTTGGTCTTCGACGTCCCCCACGAGAGCGTCCACCACGTCAGCCTCACCATCGCCGTGGTCGACTACGACTGGTCAGACTGGGATGGGGGACACTGGGCAACTGGGAGGGCACCAGGATGGGCCTGGGGGTGCTCTGGGGTGGTCTCGGGGTGGTCTTGAGGTGGTTGGGGTGGGAGAAGCTTCCTGAGATAGGTTCCACCGGGTCAGCTTCAGCACTGGCATCGTGGAGTGGGACTGGGGAGGTCCTGGGTGGACCAGGAGAGGACACTGGGCAACCGGGAGGGCACCAGGTATGGGTCTGGGGGTGCTGGGTGGGGTTTTGGGTGCTGAGTGCCAGCTGGGGTTGGCATCTTGGGGGTCCCCAGACCTTTAGATCACCTTTGGGCGGGCATCAGGTGGCGTTTGGGGTGCTTGGACCTTGGCTCCTCTCGGGTTGCATCTGGGGGCGGCTTGAGCCTCTTGGCACCCACTGGGTGGCAGCCGGGGTCTCCAGCTGGGTGGGTGGGGGTGCTGGGTGGGGGTTGGGGTGCTGGGTGCCAGCTGGGTGTCCCCTGGCAGCATTGGGCACAACGAGGTGATTGGGCTGTGCCGGGTGGGCAGCGACGCCGAGGGCCCCGGCCGCGAGCACTGGGCACAGATGTTGGCAAACCCTCGCAAGCCGATCGAGCACTGGCACACCCTGGTGGAGGTGAGTGGCACCCAGGGGGCACCCAGCAGCACCCACGGGATTCAATAGAACCCAGCGGGACCCAACAGCACCCATGGGACCCAACAGCACTCATGGGACCCAATATTACCCATGGGAACCAACAGGACCCAACAGTACCCATGGGACCCAATATTACCCATGGAAACCAACAGGACCCAACAGGACCCAACAGTACCCATGGGACCAAACAGAACCAAACAGCACCCATGGGACCCAATAGCACCCATGGGACCCAACAGGACCCAACAGCACCCAACACGACCCAACATCACCCATGGGCCCCAGTATTACCCATGGGACCCAGCAGAACCCAACAGGACCCAACAGCACCCATGGGACCAAACAGAACCCAACAGCACCCATGGGACCCAATAGCACCCATGGGACCCAGCAGAACCCAACAGCACCCATGGGACCCAACAGCAACCATGGGACCCAATAGCACCCATGGGACCCAACAGCACTCATGGGACCCAATAGCACCCATGGGACCCAACAGCAACCATTGGACCCAATAGCACCCATGGGACCCAGCAGAACCCAACAGGACCCAATAGACCCATGGGACCCAATAGCACCCATGGGACCCAATAGCACCCATGGGACCCAACAGCAACCATAGGACCCAATAGCACCCATGGGACCCAATAGCACCCATGGGACCCAACAGCAACCATAGGACCCAATAGCACCCATGGGACCCAACAGAACCCATGGGACCCAATAGCACCCATGGGACCCAACAGGACCCAACAGCACTCATGGGACCCAATAGCACCCATGGGACCCAACAGCAACCATTGGACCCAATAGCACCCATGGGACCCAGCAGAACCCAACAGGACCCAACAGAACCCATGGGACCCAATAGCACCCATGGGACCCAACAGGACCCAACAGCACCCAACAGTACCCATGGGACCCAACAGAACCCAACAGCACCCATGGGACCCAATAGCACCCATGGGACCCAACAGGACCCAGCAGGACCCAAGAGGACCCAAGAGGACCAAACAGCACCCATGGGACCCAATAGCACCCATGGGACCCAGCAGAACCCAACAGGACCCAACAGAACCCATGGGACCCAACAGCAACCATGGGACCCAATAGCACCCATGGGACCCAAGAGGACCCAATAGCACCCATGGGACCCAATAGCACCCATGGGACCCAACAGCAACCATTGGGCCCAATAGCACCCATGGGACCCAGCAGAACCCAACAGGACCCAACAGAACCCATTGGACCCAATAGCACCCATGGGACCCAACAGGACCAAACAGGACCCAACAGTACCCATGGGACCCAACAGGACCAAACAGCACCCATGGGACCCAACAGAACCCATGGGACCCAATAGCACCCATGGGACCCAACAGGACCCAACAGCACTCATGGGACCCAGTAGCACCCATGGGACCCAACAGCAACCATAGGACTCAATAGCACCCGTGGGACCCAGCAGAACCCAACAGGACCCAACAGAACCCATTGGACCCAATAGCACCCATGGGACCCAACAGGACCAAACAGGACCCAACAGTACCCATGGGACCCAACAGGACCAAACAGCACCCATGGGACCCAACAGAACCCATGGGACCCAATAGCACCCATGGGACCCAACAGGACCCAACAGCACTCATGGGACCCAGTAGCACCCATGGGACCCAACAGCAACCATAGGACTCAATAGCACCCGTGGGACCCAGCAGAACCCAACAGGACCCAACAGAACCCATGGGACCCAATAGCACCCATGGGACTCAACAGAACCAAACAGAACCCATGGGATAAATAGCACCCATGGAACCAAACAGCACCCAACAGCACCCATGGGACCAAACAGAACCCAGCAGCACCCATGGGACCAAATAGCGCCCATGGGACCCAACAGGACCCAACACCACTCATGGGACCCAATAGCACCCATGGGACCCAATAGCACCCATGGGACCCAACAGCACCAAACAGGACCCAATAGCACCCAGGGGACCCAACAGCACCCATGGGGCCCAACAGCACCAAACAGGACCCAATAGCACACATGGGACCCAACAGCACCCATGGGACCCAACAGCACCCAATAGCACCCATGGGACCCAACAGCACCAAACAGGACCCAATAGCACCCATGGGACCCAACAGCACCCAATAGCACCCATGGGGCCCAATAGCACCTATGGGACCCAACAGGACCCAGTAGCACCCATTGGACCCGATAGCACCCAGGGCACCCAAGACCTTCCCATTACCTCCCTCAGCACCCATAGAGACCCTTCCCAGTAACCCCAGTTACTCCCAGTCCCCTTCCAGTACCCCCACCCAGTGTCCCCAGTACCCCTCCCCAGTCGACACAGGACCCCTCCCAGTACCTCCCAGTTACTCCCAGTACCCCCCAGGAGAAGTCCCTGGGGCTGGCATCCAAGGGCCCTGCAAGGGACAAAACCAGTGCGGCACTGGAGCCTGGCACCGACTGACCAGTAAGGCACTGGGAGCAACTGGGAGGCACTGGGAGCTGCATTGAGGGCACTGGGAGCGACTGGGAGCTAACTGGGAGGGCACTGGGAACTAACTGGGAGGCACTGGGAAGGAACTGGGAGGGCACTGGGAGCTGCACTGGGAGGGCAGCGGGAACTAACTGGTAGGCACTGGGAAGGAACTGGGAGGGTACTGGGAGCAACTGGGAACAACTGGGAGCTAACTGGAGGGATTGGGAGCCTCTGGGAGGGGCGCTGGGAGCTAACTGGGGGCACTGGGAGCTAACTGGGAAGCACTGGAAGGGACTGGGGGGCACTGGGATGGCACTGGGAGAGACTGGGAGCTGCATTGAGGGCACTGGGGGGCACTGGGAGGGACTGGGGGGAACTGGGAGGCACTGGGAGGGACTGGGAGACCATACTGGTCCATACTGGTCCATACTGGGAGGCCATAGTGGGAGGCCATAGTGGGAGGCCATAGTGGTCCATACTGGTCCATACTGGGAGGCCATACTGGGGGTCCATACTGGGGGGGCCATAGTGGTCCATACTGGGAGGCCATAGTGGGAGGCCATACTGGTCCATACTGGGAGGCCATACTGGTCCATACTGGGGGCCATACTGGGAGGCCATACTGGTCCATACTGGGAGGCCATACTGGGGGTCCATACTGGGAGGCCATACTGGTCCATACTGGGAGGCCATAGTGGGCCATACTGGGAGGCCATACTGGTCCATAGTGGGAGGCCATAGTGGGAGGCCATACTGGTCCATACTGGGAGGCCATACTGGGGGTCCATACTGGGAGGCCATAGTGGTCCATACTGGTCCACACTGGGAGGCCATACTGGGGGTCCATACTGGGAGGCCATAGTGGTCCATACTGGGAGGCCATACTGGTCCATACTGGGAGGTTCTTTCCCCTCTCTCCCGCAGGCCCAGGGCCAGGAGGTGCCAGCCCGGCCTGGGGGGGGGCCCTGACACCGAAGCCATAAAGGGGACCCCCGGACACCCCCTCCGACCCCCCCCCCCGTGGGACCCCAACACCTGCACGACAAAAGGGGGGGCTCGACCCCCAGGCCCCCCCCCCCCACTGTGAACCCCAAATCCGGGTCGGGGGGGGGGGGACACACAACACCTCCCCCCCCAATTTGTTTGTATGTTGGGGGAGACCCCCTCTCAAATCCCCCCCCTTGTTTGTGTCTGGGGGGGGTCCCAAAGGTGCCCGGGGACCCCCAAGATTCCCCCTCTTGCCTCTGGGGGGTCCCCCCAAAACCCCTTTCCCCCTCCCATATTTATTTTGGGGGAGGGGGCCCAAAAGTCATAGAGACCCCCCAAATTGTGCCCCCCACCCGTTTGTGTCTGTTGGGGGGTTCCAAAAATATTGGGGACCCCCCTTCAAATCCATCCCCCGCATTTGTGTCGGGGGGGGGGGTCCAAAGGTGACCAAGAGCCCCCCAAAGTCCCCCCCTCCCCCCATTTGTGTCTCGGGGGGAGTTCCAAAGGTGACCAAGAGCCCCCCAAAGTCCCCCCTCCCCCATTTGTGTCTCGGGGGGGGTCCAAAGGTGACCAAGACCCCCCAAAGTCCCCCCTCCCCCATTTGTGTCTCGGGGGGTCCAAAGGTGACCAAGAGCCCCCTCCCCAGGCCCCTCCCCCGCTTGTGTATGTTTGGGGGGAGGGCCTCAAGACTGGCACCCTCCTGCCCCCCCCCCCCCCCCCCCCCCAAGGTCCCAGTTTCGGTGTCCCCAAATGTGGGGTGTCGCCCCCCCTCCTCCCCCTGTGTGTCGTTCCCCCTCCCGCGTCTGTGTCTGTGGTTGGGGCTGGGGGGCCCCAGAAGCCATAAACCCCCCCCCCCCCAATAAAGCCCTCCCCAGGAGCTGTCTGAGCCTCGGGGTGCTGGGGAGGGGGAGGGGGACAGGGGAGAGGGAGACAGGGGGAGAGAAGGGGAGAGGGGGATGGGGGACAGGGGAGAGGAGGCAGAGGAGAGGGGGAGAGTGGGGACAGGGGGCCGGGGAGAGGGGGACAGAGGGACAGGGGAGAGGGGAAAGGGGGGACAGAGGGACAGGGGGAGAGGCAGACGGGGACAGTGGAGAGGGGCACGGGAGAGGGGGACAAGGGGCACAGGATGGGGACAAGGGGAGAGGGGGACAGAGGGAGAGGAGAAGGGGAGAGGGGGAACAGGGGAGAGAGGGGGACAGGGGGGCACGAGGGACACAGAGTGGCATTGGGGGGGTGGGGGAGAAAGGGACGTGGCGGGGCACAGAGTTGTGGGGGGACACAGGGGGCATGATGCTGGGTCCCAGGCTGGGGTGCCACCGGCCCCCACGTCCCCCATGCCCCTTTCCCCATCTCCCCTCATGTCCCCTCCATGTCCCCCTGTCCCCATCTCCCCCCATCTCCCCCCGTCCCCTTGTCCCCCATCTCCCCTCATGTCCCCCCCATGTCCCCCTGTCTCCTTGCCCCCATCTCTCCCTATGTCCTCCCTGTCCCCATCTCCCCCACCTCCTCCCCTGTCCCCATCTCCCCCATCTCCCCCCATGCCCCCTTGTCCCCCATCTCCCCCCATGCCCCCTTGTCCCCCATCTCCCCCCATGCCCCCTTGTCCCCCATCTCCCCGTATATCCCCCATGTCCCCCGTCTCCCCCTATGTCCTCCCCTGTCCCCATGCCCCCCATCCCCCCCCCATCCCCATGTCTTCCCTCATCTTCCCCACCGCCCCTACGTCCCCTCGGGTCCCCCCCCGGGTCCCCCCTTGCTCCATCCCCGACCCCGCCTCCCCCCTCCCCCTCCCCCCTCCTCTCCCCCCTCCCCCCCAACCCCTCCCGCCCCTCCAGCGCCGTTCCCGAGCCGCCGCTGCCGGAGCCGAACGGAGGGGGCCGAAAGCAGCCGAACGCCAGCCGAACGCCAGCCGAACGCCAGCCGAACCTCAACCCCGAACCCCCTCCCACCCCCCCTCCAACCCTTCCCCCCCCCCCTTCCTTCTCCCCCCCTTCCCCCTTTTCTCCGAGCCCCGAGCCCCCGAACCCGAACCGAAGCCGAAGGCGGAGCCCGAACCCCGAACCTCGGCGCCCGAAGCGGGGCCCGAAGCGGAGCCCGAAGCGGAGCCGAAGCCGAGCCGAGCGGAGCCGAAGGCAGCCGAAGCGGAGCCGAAGCGGGGCCCCGGCGGGCGGTGGAGCGCGGCGGGCGATGCTGCGGCCCGGCCCGGTGAGTGCGGGACCCCCACCCCCCCCTCTTCCTCCTCCTCCTCCGACCCCCAACCCCTCTTTCCTCCCCAGTATGGACCAGTAAGGACCAGTAACCCCCCCGCCTCCCCCCCCCCCCACCCTCCCCCATCCCCCGGCATGGACCCCTCCCAGTATGGACCCGCCCCGCGCATCCCTCCCGGCATGGACCCCTCCTCCCCTCCGCATCCTTTCCCAGTATGGACCAGTTCACCCCTCCCTCCCCCCCCCCCCCCATCCTCCCAGTATAGACCAGTCCCTCCCAGTACAGACCAATGACCCCCCTACATCTCCCGGCATGGACCCCCTCCTCCCCTCCGCATCCTTTCCCAGTATGGACCAGCTCGCGTATCCCTGTCCCCCCCCCATCCTCTCCCGGTATAGACCAGTGCCCCCCACTATAGACCAGTGCGACACCCCCTACACCTCCCAGTACAGATCCCTCCTCCCCTCTGCATCCTTTCCCAGTATGGACCAGTTTGGTCATGTCCCCCCCCGCCCCTTCCCCCAACCCTTCCACCGCATCCCTCCCGGTACCCTTCAGCCCTCCCGGTACGGACCAGTTCGCCCCCCCCCCCATCGCTCCCAGCACAGACCAATGACCTCCCACTGCATCCTTCCCAGTAGAGATTGTTCCCCCCCCCCAAACCCCCACTGCATCTCCTCTCCCACCCCCAGTGTGGAGCCATCACCCCCTGCAGCCCTCCCAGTATAGCCCAGTGCCCACTCTGGGTGTCCCCAGTCCAGCCCAGTGGCATCCCCCCCCCTGCATCCCCCTCCCCCCGTACAGGCCAGCCCCCACCTCCCAGTACAGACCAGTCCCCCCCCACTGCATCCCCCCCGCAGTGTAGCTCAGGTCCCCCCAATCCCCCTCCCCAGTACTCCCCAGTTCCCCCTCCCCAGCCCCCAGTACCCTCCAGTACATCCCGGTACCCCCCAGGTCCCCCCAATCCCCCTCCCCACCCCCCCCCAGTCTCCTCCAGTCCCCCCCAGTCCTTCCCAGTTCCCCCACCTTGAGCTCCCCTAGACCTGGGGGGGGGGGGGTCCCCCAGTGCCGGGGAGGAAGGGGGGTGTGGGGGGATGCGCAGAGCCCTGGCAACGGTTTCCATGGCAACGGAGCCCGGGAAAGGGGGGAAGGGGGGAGGGCGATGCGGTGAGGCCTGGAACCAATCCCCCCCCAGCACCCCCCTTCCCCCCCGGCTCCTATAGGGGACCCCTGGACCCGCATCACCCTCCACCACCCCCCAGCCCTATAGGACCCATAGGGACCACCCCCACAGCCCTGAAGGACCTATAGGAACTGACCCGTCCCCCCCCCCCATATCCTATAGTGGACCCCCCCGTTTCTATGGGGGGGGGTATAAGGGTTCCTCTCCTATAGAATCTATAGGGTGTCCCCCTTCCCCTGCCCCCGGGCCATATGGAGTCTATAAACGCCCTCCCATGCCCCCCCCCCGTAGCCCTATAAGGTCCAAGGGGGTTGTTTCCCCCCCCCGGAGGCTCCATAGGGTCCCCCCCGCTTTCCCTCACCCTATAGAATCTATAGGGTGCCCCCCAGACACCCCCACAAGGCCCTAAAGGGTCTATAGAAGCCTTCCTGTGCCCTCCCCCCCGCCCTATAAGGCCTATAGGGGCTCCCCCTCCCAGCTCAGCTGAGTCCTCCCCCTCCCCCCAACTCTGTAAGGGATCTATAGGTCCCCACTGGGGTCCCCCCTCACCCTATAGGGGCTATAGAAGACCCTCCCCTATAGCCTTTCTCACCCCATAGGTGCTATAGACCCCCTTGAACTCCCCACCCAACCCTATGGGTCCCCCCAGCCCTGCTGGGACACCTCCCACCTGCCAGCTCTATAGGCCCTGTAGGACTCCCCCTATAGAATCTATAGGGGACCCCACAGCCTCTCACTCCTTTTCTACCCTAGAGAGACTATTTGCTCCCCTCTCCCCCCCATAGGGCCTATAGAGCATCCCCCAGGACCCTATAGGATCTATACAGCCCCCCCTGCCCCAACCCTATAGGGGCTCTAGCCCCCTCCCCCCAAAGCCTTGTAGGGCTTCAATCCCATAGGATCTATAGGGACTTCCCGGGCCCTGTAGGGACTGCTGAGGCCCTGCCTTGGTTCTGCATCATCCTACAGGGACCATACCCACCCCCACCCCTATAGGAGCTCCTGGGGGACCCTCTGTCCCCCTCCCACCTCCTTCCCAGTCCCCTATATAATCTATAGGGTCCCCTCCAGCCCTCTTAGGGTGTCCCCCTCTGCCTCAGGAGCTGTAGGAGCACCTCCCCCTCCATGGCTCTATAGGATCTATAGGGGTCCCTTCCCCCCTCCCAGCTCTATTCAGCCTCCTTTGCACCCTATAGGGGCTATGAGGTCTCCTCCAGCCTATAGGGCTCCACAGGTTCCGTAGGATCTATAGGGCTCCCCTGGGTCTATAGGGTCTGCAGGGTCTCCTGGATCTACAGAGGCTATAGAGCTCCCCTGACTCTTTAGGGCTCCTCTGGCTCTATAGGTTCTATAGGGTCCCTTGGATCTATAGGGGCTATAAAGTCCCCCCACCCTATAGGGCTCCCTGGCTCTATAAGGTCCCCCCAGCCCTAAAGCCTTCTCATGTCCCTATAGGTTCTATAGGGTGCCTTGGATCCACAGGGGCTGTAGGGCTCCTCTGGCTCTATAGGGTCCCCCAGGCTATAGGTTCACCTGTGTCTATAGACTATAGGCTTTATAAGCTCCCTTGGTTCTGTAGGCTCCCCTGGCTCTGTAAGGCCTGTAGGCTCCCCTGTCTCTATACAGTCTATAGGCTCCCCTGGCTCTATAGGCTCTATAGGCTCCCCTGGCTCTGTAAGGCCTGTAGGCTCCCCTGCCTCTATACGGTCTATAGGCTCCCTGGCTCTATAGGCTCCCCTGCCTCTATACAGTCTATAGGCAACCCTGACTCTACAGGATCTATAGGCTCCCCTGGCTCTGTAAGGCCTGTAGGCTCCCCTGCCTCTATACGGTCTATAGGCTCCCCTGGCTCTATAGGCTCCCCTGCCTCTATACAGTCTATAGGCAACCCTGACTCTACAGGATCTATAGGCTCCCCTGGCTCTATACAGTCTATAGGCTCCCTGGCTCTACAGGATCTATAGCCTCCCCTGGCTCTGTAGGCTCTATAGGCTCCCTTGGCTCTATAGGCTCTATCGGCTCCCCTGGCTCTATAGGCTCTATAGGCACCCTTGGCTCTATAGGCTCTATAGGCTCCCCTGCCTCTATACAGTCTATAGGCTCCCCTGTCTCTATAGGCTCTATAGGCACCCTTGGCTCTATAGGCTCTATAGGCTCCCCTGTCTCTACAGGCTCTATAGGCTCCCCTGGCTCTACAGGCTTTATAGGCTCCCCTGTCTCTACAGCCTCTATAGGCTCCCTTGGCTCTATAGGCTCTATAGGCTCCCCTGGCTCTACAGCCTCTATAGGCTCCCTTGGCTCTATAGGCTCTATAGGCTCCCCTGGCTCTACAGCCTCTATAGGCTCCCCTGGCTCTATAGGCTCTATAGGCTCCCCTGTCTCTACAGGCTCTATAGGCTCCCTTGGCTCTATAGGCTCTATAGGCTCCCTTGGCTCTATAGGCTCTATAGGCTCCCCTGGCTCTACAGCCTCTATAGGCTCCCCTGGCTCTATAGGCTCTATAGGCTCCCCTGGCTCTACAGGCTCTATAGGCTCCCCTGGCTCTATAGGCTCTATAGGCTCCCCTGGCTCTACAGCCTCTATAGGCTCCCCTGGCTCTATAGGCTCTATAGGCTCCCCTGGCTCTGTAGGCTCTATAGGCTCCCTTGGCTCTATACAGTCTATAGGCTCCCTTGGCTCTATAGGCTCTATAGGCTCCCCCTGGCACTATACAGTCTATAGGCTCCCTTGGCTCTACAGGATCTATAGCCTCCCCTGGCTCTGTAGGCTCTATAGGCTCCCTTGGCTCTATAGGCTCTATAGGCTCCCTGGTCTCTACAGGCTCTATAGGCTGTAGTCTCCCCTGCCTCTATAAGATCCCCTGTCTCTATAGGCTCTATAGGCTCCCTTGGCTCTACAGGCTCTATAGCCTCCCCTGGCTCTGTAGGCTCTATAGGCTCCCCTGGCTCTATAGGCTCTATAGGCTCCCCTGGCTCTGTAGGCTCTATAGGCTCCCTTGGCTCTATAGGCTCTATAGGCTCCCCTGGCTCTATAGGCTCCCCTGGCACTATACAGTCTATAGGCTCCCTTGGCTCTACAGGCTCTATAGCCTCCCCTGGCTCTGTAGGCTCTATAGGCTCCCTTGGCTCTATAGGCTCTATAGGCTCCCCTGGCTCTGTAGGCTCTATAGGCTCCCTTGGCTCTATACAGTCTATAGGCTCCCTTGGCTCTACAGGCTCTATAGGCTCCCGGTTTCTATAGGCTCTATAGGCTCCCCTGGCTCTATAGGCTCTATAGGCTCCCCTGGCTCTGTAGGCTCTATAGGCTCCCTTGGCTCTATACAGTCTATAGGCTCCCTTGGCTCTACAGGCTCTATAGGCTCCCCGGTTTCTATAGGCTCTATAGGCTCCCCTGGCTCTATAGGCTCTATAGGCTCCCCAGTTTCTACAGGCTCTATAGGCTCCCTTTGCTCTATAGGCTCTATAGGCTCCCCTGGCTCTATACAGTCTATAGGCTCCCTTGGCTCTATGCAGTCTATAGGCTCCCCTGGCCCTATACAGTCTATAGGCTCCCTTGGCTCTATAGGCTCTATAGGCTCCCCGGTTTCTATAGGCTCTATAGGCTCCCCTGGCTCTATAGGCTCTATAGGCTCCCGGTTTCTACAGGCTCTATAGGCTCCCTTTGCTCTATAGGCTCTATAGGCTCCCCTGGCTCTATACAGTCTATAGGCTCCCTTGGCTCTATAGGCTCTATAGGCTCCCCTGGCTCTATACAGTCTATAGGCTCCCTTGGCTCTATAGGCTCTATAGGCTCCCGGTTTCTATAGGCTCTACAGGCTCCCTTGGTTCTATAGGCTCTATAGGCTCCCTTTGCTCTATAGGCTCTATAGGCTCCCCCTGGCTCTATACAGTCTATAGGCTCCCTTGGCTCTATAGGCTCTATAGGCTCCCCGGTTTCTACAGGCTCTATAGGCTCCCTTGGCTCTATAGGCTCTATAGGCTCCCCTGGCTCTATAGGCTCTATAGGCTCCCTTGGCTCTATAGGCTCTATAGGCTCCCTGGTCTCTACAGGCTCTATAGGCTGTAGTCTCCCCTGCCTCTATAAGATCCCCTGTCTCAATAGGCTCTATAGGCTCCCTTGGCTCTACAGGCTCTATAGCCTCCCCTGGCTCTGTAGGCTCTATAGGCTCCCCTGGCTCTATAGGCTCTATAGGCTCCCCTGGCTCTGTAGGCTCTATAGGCTCCCTTGGCTCTATAGGCTCTATAGGCTCCCCTGGCTCTATAGGCTCTATAGGCTCCCCTGGCACTATACAGTCTATAGGCTCCCTTGGCTCTACAGGATCTATAGCCTCCCCTGGCTCTGTAGGCTCTATAGGCTCCCTTGGCTCTATAGGCTCTATAGGCTCCCTTGGCTCTATAGGCTCTATAGGCTCCCCTGGCTCTGTAGGCTCTATAGGCTCCCTTGGCTCTATACAGTCTATAGGCTGCCTTGGCTCTACAGGCTCTATAGGCTCCCCGGTTTCTATAGGCTCTATAGGCTCCCCTGGCTCTATAGGCTCTATAGGCTCCCGGTTTCTACAGGCTCTATAGGCTCCCTTTGCTCTATAGGCTCTATAGGCTCCCCTGGCTCTATACAGTCTATAGGCTTCCTTGGCTCTATAGGCTCTATAGGCTCCCTTTGCTCTATAGGCTCTATAGGCTCCCCTGGCTCTATACAGTCTTTAGGCTCCCTTGGCTCTATAGGCTCTATAGGCTCCCCGGTTTCTATAGGCTCTACAGGCTCCCCTGGCTCTATAGGCTCTATAGGCTCCCCGGTTTCTACAGGCTCTATAGGCTCCCTTGGCTCTATAGGCTCTATAGGCTCCCCTGGCTCTATAGGCTCTATAGGCTCCCTTGGCTCTATAGGCTCTATAGGCTCCCTGGTCTCTACAGGCTCTATAGGCTGTAGTCTCCCCTGCCTCTATAAGATCCCCTGTCTCTATAGGCTCTATAGGCTCCCTTGGCTCTACAGGCTCTATAGCCTCCCCTGGCTCTGTAGGCTCTATAGGCTCCCCTGGCTCTATAGGCTCTATAGGCTCCCTTGGCTCTCTAGGCTCTATAGGCTCCCTTGGCTCTATAGGCTCTATAGGCTCCCCTGGCTCTATACAGTCTATAGGCTCCCTTGGCTCTATAGGCTCTATAGGCTCCCCTGGCTCTATAGGCTCCCCTGGCTCTATAGGCTCTATAGGCTCCCTTGGCTCTATAGGCTCTATAGGCTCCCCGGTCTCTACAGGCTCTATAGGCTCCCCTGGCTCTATAGGCTGTAGTCTCCCCTGCCTCTATAAGATCCCTTGGCTCCCCTGGCTCTATAGGCTCCCTTGGCTCTATAGGCTCTATAGGCTCCCCTGGCTCTGTAGGCTCTATAGGCTCCCCTGGCTCTATAGGCTCTATAGGCTCCCTTGGCTCTATAGGCTCTATAGGCTCCCCCGGTCTCTACAGGCTCTATAGGCTCCCTGGCTCTATAGGCTGTAGTCTCCCCTGCCTCTATAAGATCCCTTGGCTCTATAGGCTCTATAGGCTCCCTTGGCTCTATAGGCTCTATAGGCTCCCCTGGCTCTGTAGGCTCTATAGGCTCCCCTGGCTCTATACAGTCTATAGGCTCCCTTGGCTCTATAGGCTCTATAGGCTCCCCCGGTCTCTACAGGCTCTATAGGCTCCCCTGGCTCTATAGGCTGTAGTCTCCCCTGCCTCTATAAGATCCCCTGTCTCTATAGGCTCTATAGGCTCCCTTGGCTCTACAGGCTCTATAGCCTCCCCTGGCTCTGTAGGCTCTATAGGCTCCCTTGGCTCTATAGGCTCTATAGGCTCCCTTGGCTCTATAGGCTGTAGTCTCCCCTGCCTCTATAAGATCCCCTGCCTCTATAAGATCCCCTGTCTCTATAGGCTCTATAGGCTCTCTTGGCTCTATAGGCTCCCCTGCCTCTATAAGGTCTATAGGGTCCCTGACTCTATAGGCCTCCCTTGGCTCTATAGGGTCCCCCTTGCCTATGGGCTGCCCTGGCTTTATAGGGTCTATAGGGTCTCCTGGCTCTATAGGGTTTCCCCCTGACTCTTTAGGCCTCCCCTGGCTCTATAGGGTCTATAGGCTCTCCTGGATCTATAGGGTCCCCCTGAGTCTATAGGGTCCCCTGGCTCTATAGGGGCTCCTGTCTCTATAGGGTCTGTAGGGCTGACCTGACTCTATATCGCTCTATATGGGACTATAGGGGTCTATAGGGGTCTATAGGGCTCCCCTGGCTCTATAAGGGTCTATAGAGGTCTAGAGGGGTCTGTAGGGCTCCCCTAGCTCTAGAGGGGTCTATAGGGCTCCCCAGGCTCTATGTGGCTTTATAGGGATCTGTAGGGGTCTATAGGGGCCTATAGGACTCCCCCTGACTCTATATGGCTTTATAGGGGTCTATAGGGCTCCCCTGATTCTATATGGCTTTATAAGGGTCTATAGGGGTCTATAGGGCTCCCTGACTGTATATGGCTTTATAGGGGCCTATAGGGGTCTACAGGGCTCCCCTGACTGTATATGGCTTTATAGGGGCCTATAGGGCTCCCCTGGCTCTATAGGGGTCTATAGAGGTCTAGAGGGGTCTATAGGGCTCCCCTGGCTCTATGTGGCTTTATAGGGGTCTGTAGGGGTCTGTAGGGGTCTATAGGGCTCCCCTGACTGTATATGGCTTTATAGGGGCCTATAGGGCTCCCCTGACTCTATATGGCTTTATAGGGGTCTGTAGGGGTCTATAGGGCTCTATAGGGCTCCCCTGACTTTATATGGCTTTATAGGGGCCTATAGGGGTCTATAGGGCTCCTCTGACTCTATATGGCTTTATAGGGGTCTATAGGGGTCTATAGGGCTCCCCTGACTGTATATGGTTTTATAGGGATCTATAGGGCTCCCCTGACTCTATATGGCTTTATAGGGGTCTGTAGGGGTCTATAGGGGTCTATAGGGCTCCCCCTGACTTTATATGGCTTTATAGGGGCCTATAGGGGTCTATAGGGATCCCCTGACTCTATATGGCTTTATAGGGGTCTATAGGGGTCTACAGGGCTCCCTGACTCTATATGGCTTTATAGGGGTCTGTAGGGGTCTATAGGGGTCTATAGGGCTCCCCTGACTTTATATGGCTTTATAGGGGCCTATAGGGGTCTATAGGGATCCCCTGACTCTATATGGCTTTATAGGGGTCTATAGGGGTCTACAGGGCTCCCCTGACTCTATATGGCTTTATAGGGGTCTATAGGGCTCCCCTGACTCTATATGGCTTTATAGGGGTCTATAGGCGTCTATAGGGATCCCCTGACTCTATATGGCTTTATAGGGGTCTATAGGGGTCTACAGGGCTCCCCTGACTCTCTATGGCTTTATAGGGGTCTACAGGGGTCTACAGGGCTCCCCTGACTGTATATGGTTTTATAGGGATCTATAGGGCTCCCTGACTCTATATGGCTTTATAGGGGTCTATATGGGTCTTCAGGGCTCCCCTGACTGTATATGGTTTTATAGGGGTCTATAGGGGTCTATAGGGCTCCCCTGACTCTATATGGCTTTATAGGGGTCTATAGGGGTCTATAGGGCTCCCCTGACTCTATATGGCTTTATAGGGGTCTATAGGGGTCTACAGGGCTCCCCTGACTGTATATGGTTTTATAGGGATCTATAGGGCTCCCCTGACTCTATATGGCTTTATAGGGGTCTATAGGGGTCTACAGGGCTCCCCTGACTGTATATGCTTTTATAGGGATCTATAGGGCTCCCCTGACTCTATATGGCTTTATGGGGGTCTATAGGGGTCTACAGAGCTCCCCTGACTCTATATGGCTTTATAGGGGTCTATAGGGGTCTATAGGGCTCCCCTGACTGTATATGGCTTTATAGGGGTCTATAGGGGTCTACAGGGCTCCCCTGACTCTATATGGCTTTATAGGGATCTATAGGGCTCCCCTGACTCTATATGGCTTTATAGGGATCTATAGGGATCTATAGGGGTATATAGGGCTCCCCTGACTGTATATGGCTTTATAGGGGTCTGTAGGGGTCTTTAGGGCTCCCCTAGCTCTATAGGGGTTTATAGAGGTCTATAGGGGTCTATAGGGCTGCCCTAGCTCTATAGGGGTCTATAAGGCTCCCCTGACTCTATATGAGTTTATAGAGGGCTCCTCTGGCTCTATATGGCTTTATAGGGTCCATAGGGCTCCCCTACCTATATGAAGTCTATAGGCTCCCCTGGCTCTATATGCTCTATAGGGGTCTATAGGGCTGCTCTGGCACTGTAGGGGTTTATAGGGGTCTATAAGGGTCTATAGGGCTCCTCTGGCTCTACAGGGGGTTATAGAGATCTAAAGGGGTCTGTAGGACTCCCCTGGCTCTATAGGGGTCTATAGGGCTCCCTCAGCTCTATGGGAGTCTATAGGGCTCCCCTGGCTCTATAGGGGTCTATAGGGCTCCCCTGGCTCTATAGGGGTCTATAGGGCTCCCCTGGCTCTACAGGGGTCTATAGGGCTCCCTCAGCTCTATAGGGGTCTATAGGGCTCCCATGGCTCTATAGGGGTCTATAGGGCTCCCTCAGCTCTATAGGGTTCTATAGGGCTCCCCTGGCTCTACAGGGGTCTATAGGGGTCTATAGGACTCCCTCAGCTCTATAGGGGTCTATAGGGCTCCCTGGCTCCATAGGGGTCTATAGGGGTCTATAGGACTCCCTCAGCTCTATAGGAGTCTGTAGGGCTCCCTCAGCTCTATAGGGGTCTACAGGGCTCCCCTGGCTCTATAGGGGTCTATAGGGCTCCCTCAGCTCTATAGGGGTTACAGGGCTCCCATGGCTCTATAGGGGTCTATAGGACTCCCTCAGCTCTATAGGGGTCTATAGGGCTCCCTCAGCTCTGTAGTGGTCTATAGGACTCCCTGAGCTCTATAGGGGTCTATAGGGCTCCCATGGCTCTATAGGGGTCTATAGGGCTCCCTCAGCTCTGTAGGGGTCTATAGGGCTCCCATGGCTCTATAGGGGTCTATAGGACTCCCTCAGCTCTATAGGGGTCTATAGGGCTCCCCTGGCTCCATAGGGGTCTATAGGGGTCTATAGGACTCCCTCAGCTCTATAGGGGTCTATAGGGCTCCCCTGGCTCCATAGGGGTCTATAGGGCTCCACTGGCTCCATAGGGGTCTATAGGGGTCTATAGGACTCCCTCAGCTCTATAGGGGTCTATAGGGCTCCCATGGCTCTATAGGGGTCTATAGGGCTCCCCTGGCTCTATAGGGGTCTATAGGGCTCCCTCAGCTCTGTAGGGGTCTATAGGGCTCCCATGGCTCTATAGGGGTCTATAGGACTCCCTCAGCTCTATAGGGGTCTATAGGGCTCCCCTGGCTCCATAGGGTTCTATAGGGCTCCCTCAGCTCTGTAGGGGTCTATAAGAGTCCCCTGGCTCTATAGGGCCCTATCAGCTCTATAGGGGTCTATAGGGCTCCCCTGGCTCTATAGGGTTCTATAGGGTCCCCCCAGCCTCTTTCCAGGAGGGGTCAGAGTGGTCCCAGTCAAGGGGATGTGAGAGCAGGGCTGGGGGGGTATGGGTGTGAGTGTGCAACCAGGTGTGAGTGTGCACAGGGGAGGTGAAACTGGGACTGTGAGAGCAGAGGGGCGAGTGTGCATGGGGTGAGTGTGCAGAGGGTGAGTGTGAGAGCAGGGGTTGAGTGTGCATGGGCTGAGTGTGCATGGGGTGAGTGTGAGAGCAGAGTGGGTGAGTGTGGGAGTGTGAGAGCACATGAGTGTGTGCATGGGGGTGAGTGTGCATGGGTGAGTGTGCATGGGCTGTGTGTGTGTGCACAGGATGAGTGTGAGATCAGAGGGGCGAGTGTGCATGGGGTGAGTGTGCACAGGATGAGTGTGCGAGCAGGGGATGAGCATGCAGAGGGTGAGTGTGTGTGCAAAGGATGTGTGTGAGATCAGAGGGGTGAGTGTGCATGCGCTGAGTGTGCACATGATGAGTGTGAGATCAGAGGGGTGAGTGTGCATGCGCTGAGTGTGCACATGATGAGTGTGAGAGCAGGGGGTGAGTGTGCATGGGGTGAGTGTGCATGGGGTGAGTGTGAGAGCAGAGGGGGTGAGTGTGGGAGTGTGAGAGCACACGAGTGTGTGCCTGGGGGTGAGTGTGCATGGGTGAGTGTGCACGGGGTGAGTGTGAGAGCAGAGGGGGTGAGTGTGGGAGTGTGAGAGCACACGAGTGTGTGTCTGGGGGTGAGTGTGCATGGGTGAGTGTGCACGGGTGAGTGTGCACTCCCGTGTGTGAGTGTGCACGCGTGTGTGAAACTGGGAGTGTGAAAGCACCTGGGTGTGTTTGCACGGGGGTGTGAGTGTGTGCACCAGGCTGCCTGTGTGCACAAGTGTGTGCACAAGGCTCTGCCCTGCTCACACTCGCGTGTGCGCGTGCACAGGAGCGCGTGTCAGCACGAGTGTGACCAGGAGTGTGTGCACAAGGCTCTGGCTGTGCTGTTCACTCTCTTGTGCTCCCACAGCTGCCTGTTCACACCTGCACTCCCCTTGCACACTCACACACGATTGGGGGGGGTCCTGCCCCTTGCACACGCGTGTGCATTCCCTGTGCTTGTGACCCTGCGACACACCCACAACCCCCCCGGGGGGTGGGAAACCCCCTGGGCAAAGAGGGGAGGGGGAGGAGGGGGTGGGGGTCAGTTAAGGGAGGGGAATTGGTGTGTGGGGAGGGCTGTGCTGGGTGGAGTCTATTGGGGGGGTCTGCGCAGAGGGAGGGGGCCTGGGGTGGGGTCTGTGCAGAGAGGGGGCCTGGGGGGGTCTGTGCAGAGAGGGGGCCTGGGGGGGTCTTTTGGGGGGTCTGTGCTGGGGGAGGGGTGGAAGGGGATTTGGGGAGCAGGTTGGAGTTGGGGGGAAGTTTGGGGGGGTCTTGGGAGGAGTCTGTTCCGGGGGGGGTGTTGGGGGGCGTCTAGAGGAGTCTTTGTGAGGGGTCTGGGGGGGGGGGTGTCTTTGGGGGTGTCCATGCAGTGGGGGAGGGGTTGGGGGGACACACATTTGGGGAGGGTCAATGCAGAAGGGGAGGTCTTGCAGGGGGTCTGTACAGAAGGGGGATCAGGAGGGGTCTGGAGGGGTCTTGGGGGGATCTGTGCAGTGGGAGGGGGTCTGGGGGGATTGGGCTGCTCGGGGGGGGGGCTCCGGGGAGAGGTTTGGGTGCTGGGGGGGGGGCCGGGGAGGAGTTTGGGTGCTGGGGGGGTTCGGGGAGGGGTTTGGGTGCTGGGGGTGCCCGGGGAGGGGTTTGGGTGCTGGGGGGGGCCCGGGGAGGAGTTTGGGTGCGGGGGGGCCGGGGCTGGGTCGGATGCCCGTCGCGAGGCGGGGGGGGGGGCTGGAAACATCGGAAGCGCTCGGGGTGGGGGATGGGGAACGGGAGGGGGGGCAGCAGGAAGGGGAAAGGGGGGGGCCAGGAAGAGGGGGAGGGGGCGGCAGGAAGGAGCTGGGGGAGGGGCAGGAAGGAGCGAGGAGGAGGGGGAGGAGGAGGAAGGCTGCACGGCCCCGGCCCGGCCCGGGGTGTGCGGTACGGGCGGGGGGGAGGGGGCGGGAAGGGGGACGGGCACGAGAGTGCAAGGGGCTGCGAGCAGGGCTGGCTGTGCACACGAGCGTGCAAGGGGCTGCGTGCAGGGCTGGCTGTGCACACGAGCGTGCAAGGGGCTGGGTGCAGGGCTGGCTGTGCACACGAGCGTGCAAGGGGCTGGGTGCAAGAGACTGGGTTTGCACACGAGCGTGCAAGGAGCTGCTGCAGGGCTGGTGTGCACACGAGCGTGCAAGGAGCTGGTGCGGGGCTGGGTGTGCACACGAGCGTGCAAGAGGCTGTGTGCAGGGCTGGCTGGGCACACGAGCGTGCAAGAGACTGGGTGTGCACACGAGCGTGCAAGGGGCTGGTGCAGGGCTGGGTGTGCACACGAGCGTGCAATGGGCTGTGTGCAGGGCTGGCTGTGCACATGAGCGTGCAAGGGGCTTGGTGGGCACACGAGCGTGCAAGGGGCTGGTGCCGGGCTGGCTGTGCACATGAGCGTGCAAGGGGCTTGGTAGGCACACGAGCGTGCAAGGGGCTGGTGCAGGACTGGGTGTGCACAGAGCGTGCAAGAGGCTGTGTGCAAGGCTGGCTGTGCACACAAGTGTGCAAGAGACTGGGTTTGCACAAGAGCGTGCAAGGAGCTGGTGCAGGGCTGGCTGTGCACATGAGCGTGCAAGAGGCTTGGTGGGCACACGAGTGTGCAAGGGGCTGGTGCAGGGCTGGGTGTGCACACAAGCATGCAAGGAGCTGGTGCAGGGCTGGGTGTGCACACGAGCGTGCAAGAGGCTGGGTGCAGGACTGGGTGTGCACACGAGCGTGCAAGGGGCTGCGAGCAGGGCTGACTGTGCACACGAGCGTGCAAGGGGCTGGTGCAGGGCTCGGTGTGCACACAAGCGTGCAAGGGGCTGGTGCAGGGCTCGGTGTGCACACGAGCGTGCAAGGGGCTGCGTGCAGGGCTGGGTGTGCACACGAGCATGCAAGAGGCCACCTGGGACAGTTTTTAGGGTCTCCCCCTTGCCCCCAACCCCTCTCTGATGCCTTTCGGGGTCTCCCCTTGCCCTCTGCCCTAACCTTCGTCTCCCCCTTGCCCCCAGCCCCTCCCCGATGCCCTGTGGGGTCTCCCCCTTTCCCCCCCCGACCCACCTTTGCTCTCCCCCTTGACCCCCACCCCTCTGTGCCCCCCCCCTCTTCTGTGTTGTCTCCCCAGCACCACCCGGGGCCCTGAGGCCGGACGATGCCCCTTGGCCATGGCTGCTGCGCTGCCAGTTAGGATGCGGCGGCCGGCGGCTCCGCTCCTCCTCCTCTTCCTCCACCTCCTCCTCCTGCTGCTGCTGCTGCCGGCTCCCCGCTGCGGGCTGGCCGCCGCCGCCGCCGCCGCCGCCGGCGCCACCTCCTGCCCCGCCCCCTGCTCCTGCTCCAACCAGGCCAGCAAAGTGATCTGCACCCGCAAGGAGCTGCTGGAGGTGCCCAGCTCCATCTCGGTCAACACCAGGTACCTGAACCTGCAGGAGAACCACATCCAGGTGATCCGGACGGACACCTTCAAGCACCTGCGGCACCTGGAGATCCTGCAGCTGAGCCGCAACCTGGTGCGGAAGGTGGAGGTGGGAGCCTTCAACGGCCTGCCCAACCTCAACACCCTCGAGCTCTTCGACAACCGCCTGACCACCGTCCCCACCCAGGCCTTCGAGTACCTCTCCAAGCTGCGGGAGCTGTGGCTGCGGAACAACCCCATCGAGAGCATCCCCTCCTACGCCTTCAACCGGGTGCCCTCCCTGCGCCGCCTCGACCTGGGCGAGCTGAAGCGCCTGGAGTACATCTCGGAGGCCGCCTTCGAGGGCCTGGTCAACCTGCGCTACCTCAACCTGGGCATGTGCAACCTGAAGGAGATCCCGAACCTGACGGCCTTGGTGAGGCTGGAGGAGCTGGAGCTGTCCGGCAACCGCCTGGGGAGGGTGCGGCCGGGCTCCTTCCAGGGCCTGGGCAGCCTGAGGAAGCTGTGGCTGATGCACGCCCGGGTGGCCTCGGTGGAGCGCAACGCCTTCGACGACCTGAAGGCGCTGGAGGAGCTCAACCTGGCCCACAACGAGCTGGCCTCCCTGCCCCACGACCTCTTCGCCCCCTTGCACCGCCTGGAGCGGGTGCACCTCCACCACAACCCCTGGCGCTGCGACTGCGACGTGCTGTGGCTCAGCTGGTGGCTGCGGGAGACGGTGCCCTCCAACACCAGCTGCTGCGCCCGCTGCCACGCGCCGCCCGCCCTCAGGGGGCGCTACCTGGGCGAGCTGGAGCCGGGCCACTTCACCTGCTACGCCCCGGTGATCGTCGAGCCCCCCGCGGACCTCAACGTCACCGAGGGGATGGCGGCGGAGCTGAAGTGCCGGACGGGGACGGCCATGACCTCGGTCAACTGGCTGACCCCCAACGGGACGCTGATGACCCACGGCTCCTACCGGGTGCGCATCTCGGTGCTGCACGACGGCACCCTCAACTTCACCAACGTCACCGTGCAGGACACCGGGCAGTACACCTGCATGGTCACCAACGCCGCCGGCAACACCACGGCCAGCGCCACCCTCAACGTCTCGGCCGCCGACGCGGCGGCGGCGGCGGCGGCGGCAGCGGCGGCGGCGGCCGCGGCGGCGGCGGCGGCGGCCACCGGCTACACTTACTTCACCACCGTCACGGTGGAGACCACCGACGCCGGGGGGACGAAACGGCTCCTCAAACCCCTCCCGGCCCTACCGGAGGAGGCTGGGATGCTCCGGGAGGTTCCACCGCGGCCCCGGCCACCAGAGCTACCGGGAAACCCTTCACCGTCCCCATCACCGCCGTGGCCGCCGCCGGGGGAGCGGCGGAGGGGCGGCGGCGGCTGCCGGCGGAGGAGGAGGAGGAGGAGGAGGAGGCGGCGGCGGAGGAGGCGGCGGAGGAGGGCTTCAGGATCTGGATGACGTCTTGAAGACCACCAAGATCATCATCGGCTGCTTCGTGGCCATCACCTTCATGGCCGCCGTGATGCTGGTGGCCTTCTACAAGCTGCGGAAGCAGCACCAGCGCCACAAGCACCGGGGCGGCCCCGCCCGCGCCGTGGAGATCGTGAACGTCGAGGATGAGTTAGCCGCCGGCGGCGGCGGCGGCAGCGGAATTGGAGGAGGTGGAAATACCGTCGGGGGGGCTCCGAATGGCGGCGGGGGAGGGGGCGGGAGCGGCGCTGGGGACAATCGGCTGACCTTGCCGGCCCTGGAACGGGACCACCTCGATCGCTACGCCGCTTTCGCCGCCCACTACGGCAACGCCGGCGCCGGCTTGGGCAAGAACCCTCTGCTCAACTCCGTCCACGAACCCCTCCTCTTCAAGAGCCCCTCCAAGGAGAACGTGCAGGAGACCCAGATCTGACCCCCCCCCATCCTCCCCTCCCCCCTCAAAGAGAAGCCTTCCCCCCGCCCCCCCACCCCCGAAACAAACCTCCCAGCCCTTCTCCCCGCCCCGCCCGGCAGCCTCCTTCCTGCCCCTGCCGCCCCCTCCCCTGCCCCCCTGCCCCCCCCCACCCCCCGAAACCGGAGCCAGGACCTCCCTCCCCCTGCCCCGAGCTGCTGCTTCCTGCCCCCGCCCCGGTCCCGAGGCTGAGCCGGCAGCTGGAAAAGGGGGAGGGGGGAAGGGGGGGGGGGAGAAAGGGGGAAAAGGGGGCAGAGAGGGGTTGGGGGAGGCGCGAGCAGGGGCGGGGGGAGGGGCGAGGGGGCTGGCGCGAGGCGCGAGGAGGGGCAGCGAGGTGCCGGCGCGAAGCACTTGCGCGAGGAGGGACTTGTGCAAAGCACAAGGGGGGATAGGGGGGTGGGGGGGCGCGCCTGTGCAAGGCACGAGGGTGGTGCTTGTGCAAGGAGGGCCTGGCGCGAGGCACGGGGGGGGTGGGGGAAGTGCCCTTGTGCAAGGCAGGGCCTCGTGCGAGGCAGCGGGAGGTGAGGCCAGGCCCTGGTGCGAGGCGCGGGGGGCTGCAGCGAGGCGCTCGTGCGAGGGGGCAAGAAGGGAGCGGCCCAAGGCGGGGGGGGGGGGAAGGGCTTGTGCAAGGCAGGAGGGGCCGGGAGCGACTTGTGCGAGGCCTGTGCAGCCCTCCAGGGGCGCCGAGGGAGTTGTGGCATGTGGAGGGGGGTGTGGGGGTCGGGGGTCTCACACCCACACTCGTGCAAGGCCCAGGGGGCGCGAGGAGGGGCTGCTTGGAGGGCCTTGTGCAAGAGACTGTGTGCCAACTGGGGTGTGTGTCCCCCCGTGCAAGAGCCCTGCCCGCCCCCCCGGGGGGGCTCCTGCCACAGCCTGCTGCAGCACCGCGGGGCCTCGAGCAAGGCCTGCGGACCCCCCCCCGCCTCCGGAAGCCCCCCCCTCCCGGACCCTCCCTCCCCGGGCCCCCGAGGGCGGCCCCCAGCCGCAGCCTTCGCGTGCAGGACTCCTGCGACGGACTTGTGCAACGACGGGGGGGGGGGGGGGGCAGGGAGCCTCCTGCGAAGGACTGGGGCAAGGCCCTGGGGCAAGGCTCTTGTGCAAAGGACTCGGGCAAGGCCCTGGTGCAAGGGACTCCTGCAAAGGACTGGTGCGAGGCCAGGCCCTGGGGCAAGGCCCTGGTGCAAGGCCCTGGTGCAAGGCCCTGGTGCAAGGGACTCATGCAAAGGACTGGTGCGAGGCCAGGCCCTGGGGCAAGGCCCTGGGGCAAAGGGACCTCTGGGCACCGCAGGCCCTCGTGCAAAGGACTGGTGCAAGGCCCCCAGGCAAAGGGCTGGTGCAAGGCCCTGGTGCAAAGGACTGGTGTGAGCCTCTTGTGCAAGGCCCTGGTGCAAAGGACTGGTGTGAGCCTCTTGTGCAAGGCCCTGGTGCAAAGGACTGGTGTGAGCCTCTTGTGCAAGGCCCTGGTGCAAAGGACTGGTGTGAGCCTCTTGTGCAAGGCCCTGGTGCAAAGGACTGGTGTGAGCTCTTGTGCAAGGCCCTGGTGCAAAGGACTGGTGCAAGGCTCTCGTGCAAAGGGACCTCCGTGCACCACAGGCCCTGGTGCAAGGCCCTGGCGCCCCACAGCCAGCTGCCCTCCCCCTCCCCTTCTTCCCCTACCCCCTCCCCCTGCTCTCTCGCTTGCTCGCGGCGCCCCCCCCCCTCCCTCCCCCCCCCCCCCCCCCCAAGGCCAGCGGAGGGGGTCGGGGGAGGAGGGTCGGGGTGGGGGGAGGGGTCGTGGCGGGGGTTAAGGAAGGGGAGGGGGAGAAGGGGGGAGGGGGAGGGGGGCGCTAGGCGGAGGGAGGGGCGTCGGGGGGTGGGGGAGGGGTGGGGAAGGAGGGGGGGGTCGGGGGAAGGGGAGGGAGGGGGGAGGGGGGCCCCGGGGGGGGCTTTTGGAGGCCCCCGGGGGGGGTTTTTTAATTGGCCAAACACTTTCCTATTTTAATAAAAACCCAACCACGGCGTTTGAAGAGGGGGTCTGGGGGGGGGGGGGAGGGGGTCCGGGGGTCTGGGGGGGGGCTGCAGGGTGATATGGGGGAGGGGAGGGAAAGGGAGGGGAGAGGAAAGGGGGGCAGGAGGGGGAAGCAGGAGCTTGGGTGGGGGGAGGGGCGTGGGGAGGGGTCCGGGGGGGGGGGGGGGGTGGGGAGGGAGTTCCAGGGTGGGCTGGGGGGAGGGGGAAAAGGGGGGAGGGATTGAGGGGAGGGGGCGAAGCAGGAGCTGGGGGGCGGGGGGAGGGGTCCGAGAGGGAGTCGGGGGGTGGGGAGGGAGCTCCAGGGTGGGTGGGGGGAGGGAATGGGGGGAGGGGGCGAAGCAGGAGCTTGGGGGGGGAGGGGCGTGGGGAGGGGTCCGAGAGGGAGTGGGGAGGGAGCTCCAGGGTGGGCGGGGGGAGGGGGAAACGGGGGGGAGGGAATGGAGGGAGGGGGCGAAGCAGGAATTGGGGGGGGGGAGGGGTCCGAGAGGGAGTGGGGGGGGCGGGGCCTACAGATTGGTCTGGGAGGGGGTAGAGAAAGGGGGGGGGGGGGGGGGTTAGAGGAAGGGAGGAGGGGAAGGGGGAGCTTGGGGAGGGGTCCGAGCGGGACCGGGGAGGGGGTACAGGGTGGGGGGAAAAAGGGGGAGCTTGGGTGGGGAAGGGGTCTGGGGGGTTCTAGTGGGGCTTGGGGGGGGGTCAGGGGGGTTTAGCGGGGGGCACAGGGGAGCTTGGGGGGGTCCGGGGGGTTTGGGTGGTCCGGGGGGCTCAGGATGCATTTGGGGGGGGGTCAGGAGGTTTGGGGGGGGGCGCTGGGAGGGGTCAGGGCGGCTGCGGGGGGCGGGGCCCGGCGGCTCGGCTCTGGTTGGTCATTAACCAAGCTCCGGGCGGGGGGAGGGGGAGGGGAGGGGGCAAAGGCCGAACCGCGAGGGGCAACACCGGGACGTGGGGAGAGGTGGGGCGGGGGAAATTGGGGGTCTGGGGGGCAGTTATAGGTCTGGGGGGAGGTATCGATTGGGGGGGCATATATAGGTCCGGGGGGGAATTTATGAGTCTGGGGGGGGAGGTATCGATTGGGGGGGGGCACATATGGGGCCGGGGGGGGAATTTATGGGTCTGGGGGGAGCACATATGGGTCCGGGGGTGGGACTTATGGGTCTGGGGGGGGGCACTAAAGGGTCTGGGGGGGGCACTTATGGGTCTGGGGGGGGCACTTATGGGTCTGGGGGGCACTTATGGGTCCGGGGTGGGACTTATGGGTCTGGGGGGCACTAAAGGGTCTGGGGGGGCACTTATGGGTCTGGGGGACACTTATGGGTCGGGGGGGGGGCACTTATGGGTCGGGGGGGGCACTTATGGGTTGGGGGGCACTTATGGGTCGGGGGGGCACTTATGGATCCGGGGGGGACACTTATGGATCTGGGGGGGGGCACTTTTGGGTCTGGGGGGACACTTATGGATCCGGGGGGGGCACTTATGGGTCCGGGGGGACACTTATGGATCCGGGGGGGGAGGTATGGATGCGGGGGGGGCACTTATGGGTCCGGGTCGGGGGGGGGGGCAGTGAGCTCTCGCTCCCCCCCCAGGCCATGGCGGAGGCTGCGCAGTGCCGCCGGGTGGGGATCCTGGGCTACGGCCAGCTGGGTACGGGGGGGGCCGGGGGGGGACTGGGAGGGGTCTGGGAGGGGTCTGGGGGGGTCTGGGGGCCTCGAGAGGGCCATTAGGGCTTAATTGGTGTAATCAGCGGGCCAATGCGGCGATGGGGGAGGGGCGTTAGGGTCGTCAGAGGGGCGAAGGGTGATCGATCAGGGCAATTGGAGGGGATAAGGGGGGGGTGAGCGCGGGGCGGGGGTAATTAAAGGGGTTCATTAGGGGGTAATTAGGGGCGCGTGCGATGGGTAAGGCAATGGTTAATCAGGACGATTGGGGGGGGGTAATTAACGGCTAATGAGCCTCATTAGGGGAGAAAGCGGCGTAATTAAGGGGCAATTAAGGTTTAATCAGCGCGCGAGTCGTGCCATTAAGGGGCAACTAAGGGGTAATTAAGGGGCAATGAAGGGTTAATTAGCCTAATGAGAGGGGAAAGTGTGATGCGGGGGGGCGATTAAGGGTTAATTAGGGTAATTAGAGGGGAAAGTGAGGCCAGTAAGAGGTAATTGAGGGGCAATTAAGGGTTAATTAGGGTGAGCAGAGAGAAAGTGAAGTAATTAAGAGGTAGCGAAGGGTTAAAGGGTAATTAGGGTAATTAGCGGGAAAGTGGGGTAAGGGGCAATTAGGCGTTAATTAGCTTGATTAGAGGGCAAGTGAGGCAGGTAAGGGGCAATTAAGGGTCAATTAGCATAATTAGAGGGGAATTGAAATAAGTCCGCGGTAATTAAGGGTTAATAAGGGGAATCAGACGGCCAAGCGGGGCAATTAAGGAAAAAGTGCGGTCGTTAAAAGATAATTAAGGGACAATTAAGGGTTAATTACGGTAACGAGGGGGCAAGCGGGTAATTAAGAGCTAATTAAGAGGCAATTAAGGGTTAATTACGGCAATGAGAGGGGCAGGCGGGTAACTAAGGGGCAATTAAGGGTTAATTAGGGTAATGAGAGGGGCAAGTGAGGTAGGTAAGAAGTAATTAAGGGGCAATTAAGGCTTAATTAGCCTTAATGAGGGGGCAAGTGGGTAATTAAGAGCTGATTAAGGGGCAATTAAGCGTTAATTAGGGCAATGAGGGGGGCAGGCGGCTAATTAAGGGGCAATTAAGGGTTAATTAGTTCAATGAGGGGGCAGGTGGGTAATTAAGGGGCAATTAAGTGTTAATTAGGGTAATGGGGGGCAGGTGGGTAATTAAGGGGCAATTAAGGGTTAATTAGGGCAATGAGAGGGAGCAGGCGGGTAATTAAGGGGCAATTAAGGGTTAATTAGGGTAATGAGAGGGGCAGGTGGGTAATTAAGGGGCAATTAAGGGTTAATTAGGGTAATGAGATGGGGCAGGCGGGTAATTAAGGGGCAATTAAGGGTTAATTAGGGTAATGAGAGGGGCAAGTGAGGTAGGTAAGAGGCAATTAATGGGCAATAAGGCTTAATTAGCCTTAATGAGGGGGCAAGTGGGTAATTAAGAGCTGATTAAGGGGCAATTAAGCGTTAATTAGGGCAATGAGAGGGGGCAGGCGGCTAATTAAGGGGCAATTAAGGGTTAATTAGGTCAATGAGAGAGGCAGGTGGGTAATTAAGGAGCAATTAAGTGTTAATTAGGGTAATGAGAGGGGCAGGTGGGTAATTAAGGGGCAATTAAGGGTTAATTAGGGTAATGAGAGGGGCAGGTGGGTAATTAAGGGGCAATTAAGGGTTAATTAGGGTAATGAGGGGGCAAGTGAGGTAAGTAAGAGGTAATTAAGGGGCAATTGAGGCTTAATTAGCCTTAATGAGGGGGCAAGTGGGTAATTAAGAGCTGATTAAGGGGCAATTAAGGGTTAATTAGGGCAATGAGAGGGGGCAGGCGGCTAATTAAGGGGCAATTAAGGGTTAATTAGTTCAATGAGGGGGCAGGTGGGTAATTAAGGGGCAATTAAGTGTTAATTAGGGTAATGGGGGGCAGGTGGGTAATTAAGGGGCAATTAAGGGTTAATTAGGGCAATGAGAGGGAGCAGGCGGGTAATTAAGGGGCAATTAAGGGTTAATTAGGGTAATGAGAGGGGGCAGGTGGGTAATTAAGGGGCAATTAAGGGTTAATTAGGGTAATGAGATGGGGCAGGCGGGTAATTAAGGGGCAATTAAGGGTTAATTAGGGTAATGAGAGGGGCAAGTGAGGTAGGTAAGAGGCAATTAATGGGCAATAAGGCTTAATTAGCCTTAATGAGGGGGCAAGTGGGTAATTAAGAGCTGATTAAGGGGCAATTAAGCGTTAATTAGGGCAATGAGAGGGGGCAGGCGGCTAATTAAGGGGCAATTAAGGGTTAATTAGGTCAATGAGAGAGGCAGGTGGGTAATTAAGGAGCAATTAAGTGTTAATTAGGGTAATGAGAGGGGCAGGTGGGTAATTAAGGGGCAATTAAGGGTTAATTAGGGTAATGAGAGGGGCAGGTGGGTAATTAAGGGGCAATTAAGGGTTAATTAGGGTAATGAGGGGGCAAGTGAGGTAAGTAAGAGGTAATTAAGGGGCAATTGAGGCTTAATTAGCCTTAATGAGGGGGCAAGTGGGTAATTAAGAGCTGATTAAGGGGCAATTAAGGGTTAATTAGGGCAATGAGAGGGGGCAGGCGGGTCATTAAGGGGCAATTAAGGGTTAATTAAGGCCATCAGAGGGGGCAGGCGGTTAATTAAGAGTTAATTAAGGGCTAATTGGGGAGGCAAGCGGGGGCTGGGAGGGCTGCCAAAGAGGTGCCAAGGGGGTACCCTGGAGGGTGCCAGGGGGTGCCAGGGGGCGCCAAAGGGGTACCCTGGGGCGTGCCAAGGGGGTGCCAGGGGGCGCCAAAGGGGTACCAAAGTGTGGGTGCTAAAGGGGACGCCAAGAGGATGCCAGGGTGGAAGTGCCAAGGGTGTACCCCGGGGGTGCCAAGGCGGTGCCAAGGGAGGTACTGGGGGGGGAGGGGTGCCAAGGGGGTGCCAGCCCCTTTCTTGCCCCCCCCCCCAGGGCAGTTCCTGGCCGGGCAGCTGCTGGCACAGGGCCCCTCGCTGGGCCTGGCCCTGGCATTTGTCTGGGCACGGGACCAGGGCAAGCTGCAGGCTCTGCCCCCCCCCCCTGCGGCTGCGGGACCTCAGGGAGCTGCCCAGCAGGTGAGTGGCACCCGGCCTGGCATCCCTCCCTCAGCACCCCTGCCACCCCCTGCTTGGCACCCGGCCTGGCACCCCTCCCTCAGCACCCCTGCCACCCTCTGCCAGCCTCTTGGCACCCCTGGCACCCCCTGCTTGGCACCCCTCAGCACCCCTGCCACCCCTCTGCCAGCCTCTTGGCACCCCTGGCACCCCCTGCTTGGCACCCCTCAGCACCCCTGCCACCCCTCTGCCAGCCTCTTGGCACCCCTGGCGCCCCCTGCTTGGCACCCCTCAGCACCCCTGCCACCCCTCTGCCAGTCATGGCTCCCCTGGCACCCCTGCTTGGCACCCAGCCTGGCACCCCTCCCTCAGCACCCCACCACCCCTCTGCCACAATCTTGGCACCCCCGTGGCACCCCCTTGGCACCTTGGACCCCCTGCTTGGCACCCAACCTGGCATCCCAAGGGCCCCTCCGTGGCCCCAGTGCCACCCCCGCGCCCCCTGCTCCCCCTGTCCCCGATGCCAACCCGAGTCCCCAGCGCCCCCTCAGCGCCCCCAGGGTGCCCGCCCGGTGCCAGCCCGGTGCCCGCAGGCAGGTGGAGCTGGTGGTGGAGGTGGCACACCCGGACGTGGCCAAGGAGCACGGAGAGGCCATCCTGGCCCAGGCTGACTTCATGGTGGGCACAGGGCCGCGGGGCTGGCACCCGGGGGGGGCACGGGGAGGGCACCTCGGGGCCACAGGGAGGCCGGGGGGGGTCGGAGCTGGGGGCAGGGGAGGGGCTCGGGCCCGGGAGGGGCCCTGGGGACAGCAGGGGACCCTGAGCCCTGCCCCCAGCTGGGGTCCCCCACGGCCATGGCCGACGCCGAGACCGAGCGGCGGCTGCGGGCGGCGGCGGCGCGCAGCGGCCACACCCTCTACGTCCCCCGGGGGGCGCTGTGGGGCGCGGAGGACATCCAGCGCATGGACAGCGCCGGCAGCCTGGCGGTGAGCGGCACCCGGGGGCGCTGCAGAGCCGGGGCGGCGGCCAAGGAGCAGCGCGGGGGCAGCAGGGGGCTGGGGGGCAGGAGGGGGCTGGGGGCAGCGGGGGCTGGGGGCAGCAGGGGCTGGGGGCAGGAGGGGGCTGGGGGCAGCGGGGGCTGGGGGAGCAGGGGGCAGCAGGGGCTGGGGGCAGGAGGGGCTGGGGGAGCAGGGGGCAGGGGGCTGGGGGCAGCAGGGGCTGGGGGCAGCAGGGGGCAGCAGGGGCTGGGGGCAGGAGGGGCTGGGGGAGCAGGGGGCAGCAGGGGCTGGGGGCAGGAGGGGCTGGGGGCAGGAGGGGGCAGGGGGCAGGGGGGCTGGGGGCAGCTGGGGGGCAGAGGCTAAAATGTTATAAATAAAAAGCTATTATGTATGATAACAGTTATGATAATAAAGGCGAGGTCAGTATAGAGGTATGTTATAAATAAATACATAAACAAAGAAGAAAACAGACAGGGGCTATATCACACAAGATTTAAAATATAATAAATACAAATATAAAAGTGAACAAAATATGATAACAAATATAAATAAATATTATACACAACAAAATATAACAATGAAAGAGGCTCAAAAGGTTATAAAAGGTTATAAACAAAAGGATAATTAAAAGCACATGTAATTAAATGCTGTGCCAAGATACTGAAAAGATAATGTTATACCAAACATTATAAAGAAAACAAATATGATAATTAAAAGGTGGCCTAAAGGTTATAATATATAAACAAAATATGATAATTAAAAGAGTATCAAATGTTATACAAAAATATAAAATGCAAATATGATAAAACAGCTATGATGTACCTAAAGGTTATACAAGACAACAAAGGTTGATAACAAATGGGGGGCAGGAGGGGCTGGGGGCAGCAGGGGGCTGGGGGCAGGAGGGGCTGGGGGCAGCAGGGGCTGGGGGCAGCAGGGGGCAGCAGGGGCTGGGGGCAGGAGGGGCTGGGGGCAGCAGGGGGCAGCAGGGGCAGGGTCCGGGTCCGGGTCCGGGCCGCGCCCCGCTCAGCCGGTGCCGCCCGCAGGCGCTGAAGGTGACGATGAGGAAGGCTCCGCAGAGCCTGCAGCTGCGGGGCTGGCTGCGGCAGCGCCTGGCGGCCGCCGAGGCCTCGGGGCGGGCGGCGGTGCTCTACCAGGGGCCGCTGCGGCCGCTCTGCCCCCCTGGCGCCCAGCAACGTCAACTGCATGGCGGCCGCGGCGCTGGCGGCCCCCGGCCTGGGCTTCGACCGCGTCCAGGCCTGCCTGGTGGCCGACCCCGGGTGCGTGAGCCGGGCAGCCCCTGCTGCTGCCCCCTGCTGCTGCTGCCCCCTGCCGCCCCCCTCCTGCTGCTGCCCCCTCCCCATGACCCCTCCTGCTGCCCCCTCCCCGTGACACCTCCTGCAGCCCCCTGCTGCCCACCTCCTGCTGCCCCCTGCCCCACGCCTCCTACTGCCCCCCACCTCCTCCTGTCCCCCACCTCCCGCTGCCCCCACCTCCTGCTGCCCCCTGCTGCCCACCTCCTGCTGCCCCCTGCTGCCCACCTCCTGCTGCCCCCCGCCCCCACCTCCTGCTGCCCCCTGCCCCACGCCTCCTACTGCCCCCCACCTCCTCCTGTCCCCCACCTCCCGCTGCCCCCACCTCCTGCTGCCCCCCACCTCCTGCTGCCCCCTGCCCCCCACCTCCTGCTGCCCCCTGCCCCACACCTCCTGCTGCCCCCTGCCCCCCACCTCCCGCTGCCCCCCACCTCCTGCTGTCCCCTCCCAGTGCCACCTCTTGCTGTCCCCTCCCCTGCCCCCTCCTGGTGCCAGCCATCTCCTGCTGCCTGCTCCTGGTGCCACCTCCCCTCCCTTGTCCCCTCCCGCTGGCCCCTGCCTGGTGCCACCCGCAGCTGTGCGTCCCCGCAGCGCCCCCGAGTGGCACACGGTGGAGGTGGAGCTGAGCAGCGTGGGCGACGAGGGACGGTGCCTGAGTGTCACCAGCAGGCGGCGCAACCCGGCCCGGCCCGGGGCTGTCACCGGCACCGCCACCAGGGACAGCTTCTGGAGCAGCCTCCTGGGTCCGGCCCCCAGCGTGTCCCCAGACGGCCCTCAGGGGCCCCAAATCCCCCTCGGGTGTCCCCCAATGGCCCTTGGGGGTCCCCAAATCTCCTTCAGGGTCTTCAAATGTCCCACGGGGGTCCCCAAATGTCCCTTGCAGGTCCTCAGATCACCCTCAGGCGTCCCCAGATGTCCCTTGGGGGTCCCAAAATGTCCCTCGGGGGTCCCCAGATCTCCCTCAGGGTCTTCAGATCTCCCTCAGGTGTCCCCAGATGTCCCTTGGGGGTCCCCAGATCTCCCTCAGGGTCTTCAGATCTCCCTCAGGTGTCCCCAGATGTCCCTTGGGGGTCCCCAGATCTCCCTCAGGGTCTTCAGATCTCCCTCAGGTGACCCCAGATGTCCCTCGGGGGTCCCCAAACGTGCCTCAAGGTCCTCAAATTCCCCTCAGTGTCCCCCAATGTCTTCAGCTGTCCCCTTTGTCCCCCAGGGCCCTGTCCCTGCCATGTCCCCCATCCTGTGCCTCCCCCTTGTCCCCTCCCTGTCCCCCTCCCCAGCGACCCTCAGCTCCCTGCCCCCCCCCCAAGTCCCCAAACCTCCCTTGTCCCCATCCCCCTCCAAACTCCCCTCGCCCCCTCCCCCCCCTCACTGCTGCTGTCCCCCCCCGCCCCCAGCCTGCCGGGGACACGGCGGCCGCCTCCAGCTCTGCTGATACCACCGCGACCGCGGCCGGGACGAGGCCGAAGCGGGGACGGGACGAGGACAGAGCGGGGAACAAGCCTGGGGACGAAGCGGGGAGGGCGGGGAGGGCACACGCAGAGCCCCGGGGACGACGACATTAAAGGAGGCGACAGCCACACGGCCGCGGCTAGGCCTCAATATGGCGGCGGGCGGGGGCGCGGGGCGTGACGGGAGGGAGGGCGGCGGCACCGCTGGCATTCCCGCGGCGCAAGGCGTGACGGGAAGGAGGTCGCCCGCCTCATGGACGTGCCGGAGTGCGAGGCATGATGGGAGGGAGGGTGCCGGCGCCGCTGGCGCTCCCGCGGCGCAAGGCGTGACGGGAAGGAGGTCTCCCCTCTCGTTGCCTTGCCGGAGCGCGGGGCGCGATGGGAGGAAGGGCGGTGCCGCCATTGGCGCTGCGTTGCGGTCGTGGACTCAGAGAAGGGCTTAGGCTGAAGTGACCTTAGCGGTCATCTGCTCCGCCCTCCCTGGACGCTTCTCAGCTAGACTCAGCTGCTCAAGGCCTCATCCAACCTGCTCTTGAACGCTCCCAGGGAGGAGGCAGCCAAAACTTGGGGACTCCGGAGCCTCGCCCTCCTTGCAGCGAAAGACTCCTTCTTAAGGCTCAGTCTAAACCTCCTCTCCCTCAGCTTCAAACCATTCAGCTTCGCCCTGTTGCCAGACAGCCTCGCGAAAGCCCCTCTCCAGCCTTCCTGAGGGATCCCTTCAGGTGCTGGAAGGTGTCTGGAAGGTCTGCCCCTGGAGTCTTCCCCAGGCTGAACGCCCCCCAGCTGCCCTCAGCCCCTATCCCTGCAGCAGAGCTGCTCCAAGCCCTGGGATCACTGCACACCTGCAGGACGGCCAGGGGCTCAGGCCCAGCCAGCAGGCATTCAGGAAGGGCAGCTCCTGCCTGACCAACCTGATCTCCTTCCGTGCCCAGGTGACTGCCTGGTGGGTGTGGGGCAGGCTGTGGATGGAGTCTGCCTGGACTGCAGCAAGGCCTTTGACACCGTCCCCCACAGCAAGCTCCTGGCCAAGCTGTCAGCCCCTGGCTGGGGCAGCAGCACTCTGAGCTGGGTTAGGAGCTGGCTGCAGGCTGAGCCCAGAGGAGGTGGTGAATGGTGCCACAGCCAGCTGGCAGCCAGGCACCGGTGATGTGCTCCAAGGACCAGCGCTGGGCCTCAGCCTGTTCAATATCTTTATTGATGACTTGGATGAGGGCATCGAGTCCATCTCCTCCCACTGCACCCCAGGGGGCCTTCCCCTCCCACTCCATCCCAGCGCTCCCAGTCCCTCCCTCCCAGTTCCTCCTCCCGTTGCTCTCAGTGCCCTCCCTAGCCCCGCCCACTGTCCCGCCCCCTCGCTTCTCCCTCCCCAGGTCCCGCCTCTTCCGGTCCCCCCACAGGCACTTCCGGTCCCCTCCTCTTCCGCCGCCGCCATCTTGGCGGGCCCGGCCCGGGGCGCTCAGAGGCTCCAGCGGTGCCGCGGAGCCGGCGCCGCCCCGGGACCCCCCTTGCCCCGGGACCTTTCTCCGGGGTCCGTTTTCTCCCCTCCCCGGGTCCCGGATCCCCCTCCCCGGGCCCTTTCTTGCTTCCAGGACCGCCCCCCCCTTCCCGGGACCCCTGCCTTGGGTCCTTCCCCCCGCCCGGGACCCTCTCCTGTTCCCTTCCCGCTCCCTGAGCCCCTCCCCCGGATCCTCCTCAACTCCTCCAGACCCCTCCTCAACCCCTTGCCCCCCCGTCCCGTCCCGTCCCGCTCCCTTCCCGTCCCCTGCGGTCCCTTCCGCGCCCCCCGAGCCCCCTCCCCCGCTGTCCCCCCCCCCCCGCCAATGTGGTCTCCCCCCATGCCCGACAGCCACCGGCAGCGCTGGACCTCGCTGGTGGCCGCCGCCGAAGCCTACCGGGGGGCGACCGGAGCCGAAATCGTTTTGTTAACGGCTTGGGGAGAGGGTCCCGGACCTGGGGGTCCCCGGCGGCGGAATGGTGGTGGGGGGAGGGGAGGGTCCCTGTTCTACGCCCACCACGGCCCCGGCCCGCTGGGGGCCGCCGCTCGCCGCTTCCTGCCGGACATCGCCGCCGCCCACCGGGCCCTGGCCGGGGCCCCCCTGCCGTTAAGCCTCCGTCGCTTCCCGCCGGGACCCCTCCCGCTCTGCCCGGACCCCCCCGAGCGGCGCCGGGACCCCCGGCGGAGGGGGGAGGGAGGAGGAGGAGGAGGCGGCGGAGGAAAGGAGGGGGAGAGACTCCCAGCGACGTGACTGGTGAGGGGGGGGGAGGGGATCGGGACGGGGGCGGGGAACAAGGCACCGGGAGGGAGTGTGGGCCCCCCCTGACCCCCCCGTCCCTCCCCCAGGGCTGTTCCTGATGGATGAGGAAGAGCCTCCCAGCCCCGAGTCCGAGCCTGAGAGTCCTGACGGTGCGGGGGGGCGCAACGGGGGGCGCTGGGAGCGGGAATGGGGGCACGGGGCGGGGGGGGAAGGGGGCACTGGGGGGGGCTGGAGGGCGCTGGGAGGGGGAATTGGGGGCGCTGGGAGGGGGGGGAAGGGGGCACTGGGAGGGGGGAAGGGGGCACTGGGGGGGCTGAGGGCGCTGGGAGGGGGAATTGGGGGCGCTGGGAGGGGGGAAGGGGGCACTGGGGGGGGGGGGCTGGAGGGCGCTGGGAGGGGGAATTGGGGGCGCTGGGAGGGGGAAAGGGGGCACTGGGGGGCTGGAGGGCACTGGGGGGGGCTGGAGGGCGCTGGGAGGGGGGAATTGGGGGCGCTGGGAGGGTCTGGGAGCTGCTGGGGGGAGAATTGGGGGGTTGGAGGGCTGGAAATGAGTCTGGGGGAGGTCACTTTGGGGGGTGCTTGGGGGTGTGTGTGTGTGTCATCCCTAACCCCCTGCCCCCCCCCCAGAGAGCAGCCCCCCCGCGGGCTCGAGGCCGCAGCTCTCCCCCCGGCGCCCCCCCCCGCGGGGCCGCCAACCCGCCTCCTGGCTCGGTCGCTGCCGGTGTCGGTCCCGGCCTGGCCCCTGCGGCCCCCCCCCCTCGCGCCCAGAGCCCCCCCGGGGACGGAGCCGGGCAGAAGGTGGGGAGGGGCGAAAAGGAGGAAGGGTTTTGGGGGGATGGAAGGAGTCCTGGGGGAGGTTCTTGGGGGGGGGGGGAGGGGTGGGGTCTTTGGGGGTTGAGGGTCCTGGTGGGAGGGGTCTTATGGGGTGGGGGCACTGTGGAGGATGCAGTTTGGGTCAGGGGGAGCCTTATGGGGTGGGGAAGGGGTTGGGGGGGGGGGGGGGGAGGTCCTGGAGGGGGGAGATACTCTGGGGGAGGGGTTGGGGGGGTGAAGGGAGTCCTGCAGGGACCCCCCCATTGACACCTTCCCCTTTTTTCTTCCCCCTCCCCCCCCCAGGCGTCCCCCCCCCGACCTGGAGCGCATCGCAGCCTCCATGAGGGCCTTAGCTCTGCGGGGGGGGGGACGGCACCGAGATGTTTGGGGACCTCCCCCCCCGCCCCAGACTCTTAGCTGGGGACCCCAGTGACAACCCCCCCCCAAAATCCTCTCTTCTCAAAGAGCAAAGGGTTGGGGGGGGAGGAAGGATTTGGGGGAGGGGGTGGCTAAAACTTCAGAGAGGGCTCAAATTTGCCTCCCCCCCCCCACCCCCAAATAATTGGGGAGGGGTCCTCAATTCCCTCCCACCCCAAATTCACGGGGGGAGGGGGTCCCCGGCTTGCCCCCCCACCCCTCCCCATTTCAAAGCCTGCTAGAAGTGAATGTGAACATTTGGGGGGGACGGACACCCCCTAAAGTGAGGGGGCCCCCTCAGGATGTGCCCCCCCAAAGAAAAACGAGGGGGGAAACTGTTTGGGGGGGGTGTGTGTCCAAAGGGTTTAGCGCCCCCTCCCCCAAATACTGCTGGGGGGGAAGCTTAGATGTTGAGGGGACACCCCCAAAATGAAAGGGGAGCTTGAAGCCCCTGAGGGGGACAACCCCCCCCACAAAAATACCCCAAGGGGGGACTCCTCAGCGCCCCCCCCAATTTCTTTTGGGGTCCCCCCTTTCAAACACTACAGCCCCTCCCCCCCCATCTTCCACAAGTGTCTTATTGGGGCCCCCCCTTGCACAAGGAGATTTTGGGGGGGCCCTCTGGGGGAGGGGGGGTGTGTGTCACAAAAAACGAGGGGGACCCCTCCCCCAAGGGTCCTAGCTCCCTCCCCCTCCGTTTCGGGGTGATTCGACCCCGTTTTGGGGTCCCCCCTCCCACGCCCCCCCCTTTGCCCTTTTTATAGCAGAGTTGGGGAGGCTCCGCCCCCCCTTTATTTTTCTCCGAAGACGATTGGCTAATAAAGTGTCAGTTTTACGAGCCGCGGGCTCCGATTGGCTGAGAGGGGGCGGGAGGCGGGACGCTCTTAAAGCGGCGACGGCCGCAGTGGGGCCCACAGGAGGCTCTTGGGAGGGGTTTTAGGGGAAAACCCCCCCCGGGGGAAAAAGCTGGGGAGGGGTCGGGGGCCAAAGAGTTTTATTTGGGGGGGGAGGAAAGTGGGGAGGGGGCACGGGGGGGAGAGGGGAGTTTGGGAGAGGGGTTCAGGCTATTTAAGGGGGGCTCTGGAGGAGTCTTGGGGGACCCCAAAAGAAACTGCATGGTGGGGGGGGGTTGAAGATTTGGGAAGGGGTTTTGGGGGGGGGTCCTGGAGGATATTTGGGGCCCCCACCCCCAGAAAAGTAATTGGGGGGGGGGGGAGGGCTGAATATATTTGGGGTCTCCCCCAGGACCCTGAAAGCCAAAAAGGAGCAGAAGGTTTAGGTGGCTTGGGGACCCCCCCCCCCCCGCCGTGGATATTTTGGGGGGTGGGGTGGGGCAGGAAACGTTGGGGTGGGCCTGGGGGAAGGTTTTGGGGTGCTGGGGAGGGGGTTTGGGGATTCCCCCGGCCCCCCTATTTTAAGCCTGCATCACCGGCCGAGACTTCTTGGCCTCCAGGCAGGTCCCCGAGGCAGCAAACCCTGTCCCCGCCCCTGGGGGGGGGGGGGGGAAGGGGAGGCGAGGAGGGGAGGAGACCCCAAATGAGGGCAGGGGGCACCCCAGAAATCTTCACAGCCCCCCCCCCGAGACCCTTCCCCAGCTAGCCCCGCCCCCCCCCCAATTCCCTCTTCCCCAGACCTCTTTCAGCCCTTTCCAGACCATTTTAACAAGACCCTCCCCAAGACCCCCCCAGACCCCCCTCCAAACCCACCCACCCCCAGACCCCCTCCCTGACCCTCTGAACCCCCTCCCAGACACCATCCCCCCGGCCCCCAAACCCCTCCCAATCCCACCCCCCCCACTCCCCCTGACCCCCCTTTTACCCTCCCTGGACCCCTTCTGATCTCCCCAAACCTCCCTCAAATCCCTTCCAAGCCCTCTCCAACCCCCTGCCCCTCCCACCCCCTCCCAGGACCCCAAAATCCCCTTCCAAGCTCCCCCAGCCCCCCCCCCCCTCACCCTCTGGAGCACGATGATGTCAGCCTCAGTCAGGGGTCCCCGCTCAGGGGGTCTCTCATCTCCTTCCTGATCAGCCGCTCCACGCAGTCCAGGGTCACCACAGCCCCCTGGGACACCCAAATCAGGGCTGGGGGGGCAGTTCGGGGGTCCCTGGGGGCATTTCTGGGGGCTGGGGGAACTTCTTTGGGGTCTTAGGGGCAGTTTGGGGGTAATAGGGGGTGGGGATGTGCAATGGAGGGCTCCTCAAGCCCCCTCAAGAGCACGTCAGAACCCCAGGCTGCCCCTAACTCATCTTGCCTTGGGCAATTAAAGGCCGGGGGGGGGCAATTAAGGGCCTGGGAGGGGTGTCCCAGTGCCCAATATAGCTCCCCTGACTCATCTCACCTTGGCTAACAAAGGTTCCAAGGGGGTAAGTAACGCTTGGGGGGGGGGGTAATTAAGGGCCGGGGGGGGTGTGTAATTAATGCCCTGGGGAGATAATTAAGGGCTGAAGGGGGTAATTAAGGGTCACAGAGGGGCAACTGAGGGGGGGGATGTCCCAGTGCCCAATGAAGCTCCCAAGCTCCCCCTGACTCATCTCACCTTGCCTAAGGCTCTAAGGAGGTAATTAACACTGGGGGTGGGGGGCAGTTAATGGGGGTTGGGGGTAAGTAATGCTCTGGGAAGATAATTAAGGGCTGGTGGGGGGCCTAATGAAGGGTCTCAGAGCTGGGGGGTGGGTGTCCCGGGGGGGGGGAGGAGGAGGAAGGGGGGGGAGGAGGGAGGAAGGGGGGGAGGGGGAGGAGGGAAGGGGGGGGGAGGAGGAGGAAGGGGGGGGGGGAGGGAGGAGGAAGGGGGGGAGGAGGAGGAAGGGGGGGGGAGGGAGGAAGGGGGGGGGGAGGGAGGAGGAAGGGGGGGAGGAGGAGGAAGGGGGGGGGAGGAGGAGGAAGGGGGGGGAGGAGGAGGAAGGGGGGGAGGAGGAGGAAGGGGGGGGAGGAGGAGGAAGGGGGGGGGGAGGAGGAAGGGGGGGAGGAGGAGGAAGGGGGGGAGGAGGAGGAAGGGGGGGAGGAGGAGGAAGGGGGAGGGGGGAGGAGGAGGGGGGGGGGGGAGGAGGAAGGGGGGGGGAGGAGGAGGAAGGGGGGGAGGAGGAGGAAGAGGGGGGGGGGAGGAGGAGGAAGGGGGGGAGGAGGAGGAAGGGGGGGGGGAGGAGGAGGAAGGGGGGGAGGAGGAGGAGGAAGGGGGGAGGGAGGAGAGGAAGGGGGAGGGAGGAGGAAGGGGGGGAGGAGGAGGAAGGGGGAGGAGGAGGAGGAAGGGGGGGGAGGAGGAAGGGGGGAGGAGGAAGGGGGGGAGGAGGAAGGGGGGGAGGAGGAAGGAAGGGGGAGGAGGAAGGGGGGGGGAGGAGGAAGGGGGGGGGGAGGAGGAGGAAGGGGGAGGAGGAGGAAGGGGGGGGGAGGAGGAGGAAGGGGGGGGGGAGGAGGAGGGAAGGGGGGGAGGAGGAGGAAGGGGGGAGGAGGAGGAAGGGGGGGGGAGGAGGAAGGGGGGGAGGAGGAGGGAAGGGGGGAGGAGGAGGAAGGGGGGGAGGGGAGGAAGGGGGGGAGGAGGGAGGAGGAGGAGGAAGGGGCGGCAGGAAGGGGCAGGGAGGGGGCGGGACAGTGCGGGGCCAGGGGCGGGGCCGCAGCGAGGCGCCGGGAGGGAGGCGGGGCCGCAGCACGGGGCGGGGCCGCAGCGAGGCGCCGGGAGGGGCGCGGGCGGGGCCGCAGCGAGGCGCCGGGAGGGGGCGGGGCGGGGCCGCGGCGGGCACTCACGAGGGCCGCAGCACGGCGCAGGGGGTGGCGTTGCCCAGGGCGTCGCCGGTGACGGCGCAGACGTAGCGCTGCTGCTGCCCGCGGGCCAGCAGCTGGGCGCGGCTGAGCCCCGGCTGCGCCGGCCGGAACCGCACCGGCACCAGCTGCCGCAGCCGCAGCCGCCGCCCGCTCATGGGGCACCGCACCGCCCCCTCCTGCACCCCCCGCCCCGGGACAGCGGGTCACGCGAGGCCGCGGCCCGCCGAGCCCACAGCCGCCCCCGCCGGCCTCCCGCGGCGCCCTGGGACCGCCCCCCCAGCCCCTGGACACCACGCACCCCCCCCCCCGGGTCATATAGGACATCCCCCTCCCCCCGCCCGGGGGAGAAAATGGGTTAAAAAAGGCCAGAATGCGTCAAGCCCAGCCCCGAAGCCACCCCCGGCAGCCCCACAGCTATCCCCCAAGAGAGGAGACCCCCTGGGACCCCCCCCCAAGACACCCCCCCAAGACACCCCCTGGGTCCCATGGGACCCCCCTAGAGCCCCCCCAAAGCCCCCCCCACAGGTCCTATGGGACGCCCCTAGAGCCCCCCCCTAAGACTCCCCCCTGTAAGACCCCCCCACGGGTCCTACGGGACCCCCCCCTAGGCCCCCCCCCTAAGACACCCCCGGGTCCCATGGGACCCTCCTAGACCCCCTGGGACCTCCTCCTAAGGCCCCCCCCCCCGGTCCTATGGGACCACCCCTAAGACCCCCTGGGATCCCCCTAAGAGCCCCCAGATCCTATGGGACCCTCCCTAAACCACCCCCCCAAATCCCTGGGCCCCTCCCAGCACCCTAAGAGCTCCCCCAGCCCCCTGGGACCCCCCCCCCAAATTCCCTCCCTCCCCCAGCCACTTGGGCCCACCGTAGCTCCCCCCCCAATCCCCCCCGCAAGCCATCTAGAGACCCCCCCCAATTTGTGCCCCTCCCCCCTCCTCACAGGCTTCTGCAGTCTCTCAGCTGCGGCCTCGGGGGTCAGGGAGGGGGATCCAGAAGCTGGGGAGGGTCCCAGAGGAGCCTGGGGAGGGGTCTGGGGAGGTGGGGGAGGGCAGAATTTTATCCCCTGCTCCCCCCCCAAAATTCCTTCTGCCTCTTTCCCCAGAGAACCAATTCAGGAGCCCCCCAGCATTGATTTCCCCCCCCTGTTGTTCCCCCCCCCCCCCAAAGCCCCCCAAATCCCCTCCTGCCCCCCCCCCGCCCCATTAAACCCCCCAGGCCCCTCCCCCAATTCCCTTCTGCCCCCCCAGTCCCATTAAACCCCCCAGGCCCCTCCCCCAATTCCCTTCTGCCCCCCCCAGTCCCATTAAACCCCCCAGGACCCTCCCCCAATTCCCTTCTGCCCTCCCCGAGCCCCATTAACCCCCCCAGGACCCTCCCCCCAATTCCCTTCTGCCAAACCGCCCCCCCGCCACAGCCCCATTAAACCCCCCAGGACCCCTCCCCCAATTCGCTTCTGCACCTCCCAGCCTCTCCTGAGGCCCCCCCCCCCCCCCAAATTCTTTCCTTGCCACCACCCCCCCTCCAGGACCCCCCCCCCCAAATTCTTTCCTCCTCCCCCCAAGCCCCTTCCGAGCACCCCCCCCCAGGCAGGACACCCTCCCCCATAGACCCCTCCCCCCTCTCCACCCCCTTACCTGTGGGGGGGTCTTGGGGTGCCCCCCCCCAGGGGGCTCTCAGCCTGCAGGAAGCTCCTGAGGGTGGCCTCTGCCCCCCCCGCCCCGCTGCTCCCTCTCCCGGCGCCGCTCTGCCCGCTGCCGCTCGTAGGCCTGGGGGGGGACCCCCCACAACGCATGAGACCCCCCCAAAACGAGAAGAGGTCCCCCCCAAAAGGGGGGGGGGGATGCAGAACAAGAGGCAGGGGGCACCCCAAAAGGAGTGGGGCTCCTCCCCCCCCCCCGAACCCTTTCCCTCCCTCTCAACTTTGGGGTCGTCCCCCCCCAATTTCTCCCTCTCCTTCCACCTTCAGGACCCCTCCCCTCCAACTCCTCAGCCCCCTCTGACTCTTGGGGACCCCCCAAACTTTGGGGGTCCCCCCCCAATCCCTCTCTCCCCTTCCACCTTTAGAGCCCCCCCCCCCACTAACTTTGGGGACCCCTCCCCAACTCCTCAGCCCCTCTGCCTCTTGGGGACCCCCCTCCAACTTTGGGCTCCCCCCCCCAGTCCCTCTCTCCCCCTTCCACCTTTACAGCCCCCCCTCCCCCCGAACTTTAAGGGCCCCCCCCCATTAACTTTGGGGACCCCTCCCCAACTCCTTCCCCCACCCCCCCCGACTTTTGGGGACCCCCCCCACTTTTGGGGCTCCCACCTTGGTCTCCTTGGCGATTTGAGTCTTCCTGTGCAGGATGTAGCCCAAAATTGCTTCCTTCTCATACAGGAAACCATCAGGCCTGGGGGGGGAGGGGGGGTCAGGGAGAGGTACCCCCAAAATCTTGGCAGCCCCCCCCCCCGGGCCATTTTAGGAGGGGCCTGGAAATGGGGGAGCCCCAAGATGGAGATGGAAAGAGAGAGGGAGATCCTGGGGGGGGGGGGAAGTTAGGGGTCCTGGGATGGGGGTTGGGGGTTCAGGAGGGGCCTGGAAGGGTATTTGGGGGTTCGAGGGGGGGGGGGGGGCCCCTTGGGGGTATTTAGAGGTTCAAGGAGGGGTTTGGGGTTTCAGGGGGGATCCTGGGGGAGCATTTAGGGGTTCAAGGAGGGGTTTGGGGTTTCAGGGGGATCCTGGGGGAGCATTTAGGGGTTCAAGGAGGGGTTTGGGGGGTTCAGGGGGATCCTGGGGGAGCATTTAGGGGTTCAAGGAGGGGTTTGGGGGGTTCAGGGGGGGTCCTGGGGGAGCATTTAGGGGTTCAAGGAGGGGTTTGGGGGGTTCAGGGGGGTGTTGGGGTGGGATTTGGGGGCTCAGAAGGGGTCTGGGGGTTCAGGGGGAGGTCCTGAGGCATATTTGGGGCTTCAAGGGGGGGGCCCTGGAGAGGATTTGGGGGTACAGAAAGGGTTTAGGGCTTCAGGGTGGGGTTCTTGGGGCAGTGTTTGGGGATTCAGGGGGGGTCCCAGGGGGATATTTGGGGTCCAGAAATGATTGGGTGGGGGTCAAAGGGGGTCCTAAGGTGGGGTTTAGGGGTTCAGAAGGGGTCTGGGGGTTAAGGGTAGGGGGTCCCAGGGGGGATATCTGGGATGCGGAGAGAGTCCTGGGGTGGGATCTGGGGGTCCAGAAGGGGTCTGGGGGTTCAGGGGGGAAGTCCTGAGGCATATCAGGAAGCTCAAGAGGGGCTCGGGACAATATTTAGGAGCCCAGTAAAGTTTAGGGGGTCGGGGGGACTTTGGGGGTTCAGGGGAGGAGATCCTAGAAGGGTATTTGGGGGGTGGGGGGGTGTCAAGGAGGGGTTTGGGGGTTCAAGGAAAGGCCTGACGGGGGCAGTGTGGGAATTCAGGGGGGGGGGGTCGGGGGGTCCTTGGGGGTATTCAGGGGTCCAAGGAGGGGGTTGGGGGCTCGGTGCGGGGGTGCCCCTCACGTCACCACCGGGTCCCGGCAGGGCTGCAGCGAGAGGCAGCAGCAGTCGAAATCCTTCACCGCGTCTCGGCCTACCCGGACCCGCTGAGTGCCGTAACCGGAGGCCGCTGAGCAGCACCGGGAGAGAACCGGGAACGGCGTTACGGCGCCGGTTACCTCACCGGGAACCCCAGCCCCACCCCCCACCCCCCCCCCAAGCCCCTCTCGCAGCCCTTCGGCACCCACCCGTGTCCTTCTTTTTCTCGTGGTAGGTGTAGACGGCCCCGGCCGTGCAGTTTTTGCCGTGCCTGGTCATGGCGGCGCTACCGCGACGGAACCGGGCCGGGGGGGGGGGGGGCAGCGACGGGAGAGCTACCGGAAGGGCACCGGAGGCGCCGCCGAAGGTCCTAAGGGGGTCGCGGGGACGCTAAGGAGGTTGGGAGCGGATCCAGAAGGGTCCTGAGGCGGGGGGCAAAGGTCTAAGGCGGGGGGGGGGGCAATGTCCGCTGCGGTTTCGCCGCTTGCCCCTCAGGCGCGGCCGCTGCGGGAGGGGGAAAATGGCGTCACCGGAAGTGGCGCCACCGGAAGTGAGGCGGCGGCGCCGCCGGAAGTGAGGCGCCCAAAGCACTTTGGGCTCTTCCCCTCCCCTCCCCCCCCCCCTCGCTCCTCCCCTCCCTCGGCCGTAAGGGCGAAGCGCCGCTAAGGCGTGCGGCAGGGAAAAGGGCTCGGGGAGGGCCGCGCAAGTCGGTTCCGGACCCCCCGCGCTGCCCAGCCTACTCCTCCCGGCCGCCCAGGGCCTCCCGCTTGGCTTCTAAGGCCTCCCAGGTGCCCCCAGTTCAGTCCAGCGCCTCCCACCTCCCCTCTCAGTCACCCCTCCCCGGCTCCCGCCCCCTGCCAGCCCCTCCCGGTTCATTCCAGAGCCTCCCCCCAGGAGCCCCCGCCCCCAGGTCCCGCCCCCTTCCAGCCCCTCCCAGTTGCCCCAGTAGCCTCCCCATGCCCCTCCCCACCCCTCCCAGCCCCCAAATCAGGCCCTTCCAGCCCCTCGGCCCCGCCCCTCGACCGCACCCTCCGAGGTGACCACGCCCCTCCCCCACTGTCCGAACCCGACCCTCGCCCCGCCCCTTTCTAATAGAGCCCCGCCCTTCCCCTCGCCAATCGCCTGCCTCCTCGCCCCACCCCCTTCCCCTCTTTAGCCACGCCCAATTTCCCCGCCCCTCAGTTATAGCCACTCCCCTTTCTCTATATAGCCACGCCCCCTTTCCTATCGCTCCCTCTAACCTCCTGCCAGGTGGTGGCCTGGCCCCGCCCCTCAGCCACTATAGCACCGCCCCTTGCCCCCTCCCCCTTTCCCTCCTCTCCAATTCCCTGCCGCTGCTTGGCTCCGCCCCTTTCCCCCACCCATTCCTGCTTCTCCCATTGGCTGATTCTGCCCAGCGCTCCGCCCATTTCCTCCCTCCCTCCAATCCCATGCCCCCTCCTCGCCCCGCCCTTCACCCCTCCCCTTCCCTCTCCCGCCAGCGCCTGGCCCCGCCCCTTCCCTCTGCAGTCCCTCCCCTCTCCCTACCCCTTACCCCTCTCCTGTTGGCTCCCTCTGCCACCTCGCCCCCGCCCCCTTTCCCCGCCCCTTCCCGCCCCTATTGGCTCCCCTCACTCCCCTCTCGCCCCGCCCCTTCCCTCCCCTATTGGCTCCCCTCACTCCCCTCTCGCCCCGCCCCTTCCCTCATCTAGCGGCTCCCATCACCGCCCTCTCCCCGCCCCTGCCCTCCCCTATTGGCTCCCCTCACTCCCCTCTCGCCCCGCCCCTTCCCTCCCCTATTGGCTCCCCTCACTCCCCTCTCGCCCCGCCCCTTCCCTGCCCTACTGCCTTCCATCACCCCTCTCGCCTCGCCCTTTCCCCTCCCCTATTGGCTCCCCCTCGCCCCTCCCCTTTCCCCTCCCCCTATTGGCTCCCTCCGCCGCCTCGCCCCCGCCCCGCCCCCCGTGCCCCCGCCCCTCTTCCCTCCCGCCGCCGCGGTGCATTGTGGGAGGAAGCGGCGGCGGCGCGGCCCCGCCAGCCCCAACATGGCCGCTCCGTGAGCGCTCCCCCTGCCGCCGCCGCCGCCGCCGCCGCCCCTTTGCCTTCCTCCCTCCCCCCTCCCCCCCCTCCCCTTTCCCGTTCCCTTCCCCCCCCCCCCCTTTGAAAGCCACAACCCCGGGGGTCCCCGTTCCGGTTCGGGCCGCCCCGGGCCGCCCTCCCCCGCAGCCCCCATGGACAGGAATTACCCAGCCGCCGGTTTCGGGGACCCGTTGGCCGCGGGGCCCGGTTGGACCTACGAGCGTTCGGCTAAGGCCAGGTACAGAGAGGGCCGCGGGGGCGGGAAGAGGGGGAGGGGGGAAACGGGAGGGGGATTGGGGGGGGGGGGATGGGAGGCGGGGGAGCGGGGACTGGGGTGGTGACGGGTTCCCGGTGAAGCGGCGGGTGGGGGGACGGGGGGCTCGGTGCAACGGGATTTGAGGTCCTGGGGTCCCGCTGCAACGGCGCTGGGGTTATGGGGTCCCGGTGAACCGGGGGGTGGGGTGCTGGGGGTCCCGATGCAACGGGACTTGGCCCGATGGGGTCCCGGTGCACCGGGGCTGGGGGTGCTGGGTGCAGCAGTACCGGGGTGCTGGGGTCCCGGTGCATTGGGACTTGGGGGTGCTGGGTGCAGCAGTACCGGGGTGCTGGGGTCCCGGTGCACCGGGGCTGGGGGGTGCTGGGTGCAGCAGTACCTGGGGGTGCTGGGGTCCCGGTGCATTGGGACTTGGGGGTGCTGGGTGCAGCAGTACCGGGGTGCTGGGGTCCCGGTGCACCGGGGCTGGGGGTGCTGGGTGCAGCAGTACCGGGGTGGGTGCTGGGGTCCAGCAGTACCGGTGCATTTGGGACTTGGGGGTGCTGGGTGCAGCAGTACCGGGGTGCTGGGGTCCCGGTGCACCGGGGCTGGGGGTGCTGGGTGCAGCAGTACCGGGGTGCTGGGGTCCCGGTGCACCGGGGCTGGGGGTGCTGGGTGCAGCAGTACCGGGGTGCTGGGGTCCCGGTGCACCGGGGCTGGGGGTGCTGGGTGCAGCAGTACCGGGTGCTGGGGGTGCACCGGGGCTGGGGGTGCTGGGGTGCACCGGGGGGGTGGGTTGGGACTGGGGTCCCGGGGTCCCGGTGCACCGGGGCTGGGGGTGCTGGGTGCAGCAGTACCGGGGTGCTGGGGTCCCGGTGCACCGGGGCTGGGGGTGCTGGGTGCAGCAGTACCGGGGTGCTGGGGTCCCGGTGCACCGGGGCTGGGGGTGCTGAGCTCCCAGTTCCTGGCGGGTCCCATTCTGAGCAGTGCTGGATCCCAGCTCCCTGGGTGCTGAGCTCCCAGTTCCTGGCTGGTCCCATCCTGGGTGGTGCTGAGCTCCCAGTTCCTGGCTGGTCCCATCCTGGGTGGTGCTGAGCTCCCAGTTCCTGGCTGGTCCCATCCTGGGTGGTGCTGAGCTCCCAGTTCCAGGCTGGTCCCATCCTGGGTGGTGCTGAGCTCCCAGTTCCTGGCTGGTCCCATCCTGGGTGGTGCTGAGCTCCCAGTTCCTGGCTGGTCCCATCCTGGGTGATGCTGAGCTCCCAGTTCCTGGCTGGTCCCATCCAGGGTGATGCTGAGCTCCCAGTTCCAGACTGGTCCCATCCTAGGTGGTGCTGAGCTCCCAGTTCAAGACTGGTCCCATCCTGAGGGTGCTGAGCTCCCAGTTCCTGGCCCGTCCCATCCTGAGGGTGCTGAGCTCCCAGTTCCTGGCTGGTCCCATCCAGGGTGGTGCTGAGCTCCCCTGTTCCAGACTGTTCCCATCCTAGGTGGTGCTGAGCTCCCAATTCCTGGCTGGTCCCATCCTAGGTGGTGCTGAGCTCCCAGTTCCAGACTGGTCCCATTCTGAGCAGTGCTGGATCCCAGCTCCCTGGGTGCTGAGCTCCCAATTCCTGGCTGGTCCCATCCTAGGTGGTGCTGAGCTCCCAGTTCCTGGCTGGTCCCATTCTGAGCAGTGCTGCATCCCAGCTTCCTGGGTGCTGAGCTCCCAGTTCTAGGCTGGTCCCATCCTAGGTGGTGCTGAGCTCCCAGTTTCAGACTGGTTCCATCCTGGATGGTGCTGAGCTCCCAGTTCCAGACTGGTTCCATCCTGGATGGTGCTGAGCTCCCAGTTCCAGACTGGTTCCATCCTGGATGGTGCTGAGCTCCCAGTTCCAGACTGGTTCCATCCTGGGTGGTGCTGAGCTCCCAGTTCCAGACTGGTTCCATCCTGGGTGGTGCTGAGCTCCCAGTTCCAGACTGGTCCCATCCTGGTTGGTGCTGAGCTCCCAGTTCCAGATGGGTTCCATCCTGGGTGATGCTGAGCTCCCAGTTCCTGGCTGGTCCCATCCTGGGTGGTGCTGAGCTCCCAGTTCCTGGCTGGTCCCATCCTGGGTGGTGCTGAGCTCCCAGTTCCTGGCTGGTCTCATCCTGGGTGGTGCTGAGCTCCCAGTTCCTGGCTGGTCTCATCCAGGGTGGTGCTGAGCTCCCAGTTCCTGGCTGGTCCCTTCCTGGGTGGTGCTGAGCTCCCAGTTCCTGGCTGGTTCCATCCTGGGTGATGCTGAGCTCCCAGTTCCTGGCTGGTCCCATCCTGTGTGGTGCTGAGCTCCCAGCACCCCTGCGGGTGGTGATTTAGAGGCTGGGGGTTGGGCTGGAGGTGACCCTGACCCCCCCCTAACCTGCCTCTGTCTCCCCCTCCCAGCCTGCTCTACGGCGGCTCGCTAGGGTCATACCCAGTCCCTGACCTGCTTCTCTGTCTCCCTTTCCCAGCCTGCTGTACGGCGGCTCGTTGGGGTCATACCCAGACCCTGACCTCCTGTTATCCCCTTTCCCAGCCTGCTGTACGGCGGCTCGTTGGGGTCATACCCAGACCCTGACCTCCTGTTTCCCCCTTTCCCAGCCTGGTCTACGGCGGCTCCCGAGGGTCACACCCAGACCCTGACCTCTTGCACCGGCAGCCCTATGGAGCCCCCACCCGCTGCAGGGCTATGCCACCAACCACCACCCTGCAGGTACAGTGCCACCTCCCCCTGGCACCCCAGTGGTCTCCCCACTCTGGCACCTCCTTGGCACCCCCCTGGCCCCCAAAGGCACCCCAGTGGTGACCCCACCCAAGGGTGACAGCGACACCCCCCCCCCCGCACCCACGCTGTCCCCAGGGGTGACAGGGATGCTCCCCAAGATGTCCCCACCCTGCCCCCACTGTCCTCAAGCTGTCCCCACTGTCCCCAAGGTGTCCCTAAGCAGTTCCCAATGTCCCCAAGCTGTCCCCTGATATATCCCAGCTGTCCCCGTAGCTGTCCCCAAGCTGCCACCAGCATCCCCAAGGTGTCCCCAAACTGCCCAAAGTGTCCCCAAGGGTGACAGAGACCCTCCTAAGCTGTCCCCAAGCTCTCCCCAGGCTGCTTCCAGTGTCCCCAAGCTGTCCCCAAGGCTGACTGGGACCCTCCCCAGCGTCCCCAAGCTGCCTCCAGGCTGTCCTGAAGGTCCTCAAGCTGCACCCAGTGTCCCCTGCTGTGTGCCCAAGCTGGCCCCAGCATCCCCAAGGTGTCCCCAACCTGCCCCCATTGTCCCCAAGGATGACAGGGACCCCCTAGGCTGCTTCCAGTGTCCCCAAGCTGTCCCCAGGGGTGTCAGGGACCCTCCCCAGTGTCCCTGATGTGTCCCCAAGGGTGACAGGGACCCCTCTCAGTGTCCCCAGGCTGTCCCTAGGGGTGTCAGGGAGCCTCCCCAGTGTCCCCAGGCTGCCCCCAGGGGTGTCAGGGAGCCTCCCCAGTGTCCCCAGGCTGTCCCCAAGCGGTGCCCTGCTGTCCCCAGGCCTCTCGGGGCTGTTCGACACAGGGCTGCACCACGCCGGGGGCCACCCCGGACGCCTCTGTCATGAACCTGATCTCAGCCCTGGAGTCCAGGGGACCCCAGCCCGGACCCTCGGCCTCCTCCCTGCTCTCCCAGTTCAGGACCCCCTCCTGGCAAACTGGTGAGCACTGGCAGCCACTGAGGGGGGGGGGGGGGGGAAGCCACCCTGGGGGGTGCAGGGTGGGGGGGCGAATCTGCCCCAAAGTGCTTCTGGGAGGGGGAGGGGGAGTTGCCCCCTGGGAGGTCTCTAATTATCCCTGGGGGGGTGTCTCTAATTACCCTGGGGGGGATGTCTCTGATTGTTTGGGGGTGTCCTTAATGTTGAGGAGGAGTCTTTACTGGGGGGAGGGGCATATCTCTAATTCCCCCTGGGGGGGGGTGTCTCTCATTGCCCCAGGGGGTGTCCTCTAATTCCCCCTGGGGGTGTCCTCTAATTCCCCCTGGGGGGGTCTCTCATTCCCCCAGGCGGGGTCCCTAGTTCCCCCGGGGTGGTCTCTGCCTTCCCTAAGGGAGTCTCTAATGGTCCTGGCGGGGGAGCGTGCAGGTGAGGAGGGGGTCCTTCCTTCCGGCTCTGAGGCGGGGAGGGGGTCCCTAACCTCTGTCCCTTCTGTCTCTCTCCCCTCTGCTCCCGCCCCCTCCCCAGCCATGCACACTCCAGCCCCGGCCGAGCTCTTCATCTCCGGGGCCCTGCCCGGCTCCGGCACCTTCCCCTCCTCCTCGGCCCTCGGTGCCTACCAGCACCCCGCCTCCTTCAGCGGCCGCAGCTTCCCGGTCAGCTCCCCGCTCAGCCTCCCCGAGGCGGCCTTCAGCCCCAGCTCCAACGGCCTCCTGTCCCCCCACGACCCTCTGCTCCACATCAAACCCCCTCCCCAGACCCCTTCCTCGCTGGGCTTCGAGCGGCTGGGGGCGCCGTGCTGGGCTCCGGGCTGCCGGCTCCTCCCCAGGGCTCTGCCTACCGGGGGTCCCGGCTCGTCCCAGTTCAACCTCCTCTCGGGGCCCCTGGGGGTCCCCGCGGAGCAGGCGGCCCAGCTGTACAACCCCGCGGTGTTCGGGGGCGGGGGCGGGCGGCGGCGGGGGCGGCGGGGGCGGCGGGGCGGGGGCGGGGGGGGGGCCGGGGACAGGGCAGTGCCCCGGCAGGACAGCGTCATCAAGCACTACCAGCGGCCGGGGGCAGGAGGAGGCGGCGGCGGCGGCGGCGGCGGCGCGGGGGGGCAGGAGGAGGGGGCGGAGGGCAGAGCCAGCTGGCGGGGGCTCCCCCGCCCCCCGGCCCACGGCCTGCAGCATTACCTGAGCTGCGGGGGAGCTACCAGCAGATGCCCCCGCACCGGGCCGGGCTCTCCTGCAGCCCCCTGGGCGAGCAGTCCCCGGCCGCCAGCTCCGAGGGGCCCCCCAGGCGGCTCCCAAAGCCAACGCCGCCGCGCCGCCCCCCCCGCCGCCCCCCCCCCAGCCAGCGCCCCGAGCCCACCCCCAGCTACCGACCCATCATCCAGTCCCCGGCCTACAGCGGGGGGCCGCGGGCGGCGCCGCAGCCCCCAACGGCGCCGCGGGCAAGTCCAAGAGCTACTCGGCCTCCCGGCAGCCCCCCGCGCTCCACGGCCACCCCCAAGTGTCAGAACAGCTACACCCCCAGCACCCCCAAGCCCAGCTCCGTCATCTCCGGCCAGTCCCCGGCCTACTCCCCCGGGCAGCCGCCCCCAGCCTCCTGGGCATGGCCCCCGCCTACGGCGCCAACCCCCCGGCGCCGCCCCCCCGCCGCTGGGGGCGCCGGCGGCCAAGGGGCCTCCGCAGGAGCCTTCGCCGGGGGCCAGGGGGCAGAGCTGGGGGGCAAGCCGCCCCCAGCTACCCGGCCGGCGCCCCGGGGGCGGGCAGGGGGCGGGGGCGGCGGGCAGGGCCTCCAGCCGTGCGTGAGCCAGGGGCAGACCTACTCCCCGAGCAGCTCCAGGCTCTGCCCTACGGGGTGCAGCCCGAAGGGGCTCAGGGGGCGGTTACGGCCCCCCGGCTCCGGCCCAAGGCTACAGCACCGGGCACTCCCCGTGCTGCCGGCCCCCTTGCCCTACGGCGCCCTGGGGGGCTCCAGCCCTCGCCCATCATCCGGCCCCTGCAGTCCCCCCGGCCGCTCGCCCCCAGAGCGGAGCCTCCCCGGGGCAGTCCCAGAAGTACCTGGGCTCGGTCCTGTCCCCTCCTTCATGGCCCCGGGGGGCTACGGGGGCGCCGGGGCAGCCGCCGGCACCCCGGCCCCCCTGGCAGCACCGGCCCGAGCGGCGCCGGGGGTCCCGGCGGGGGCCCGGGGGCCTGGAGAGGGCTCCCCCCTACGGCAAGGGCGGCAAGGGGGAGGCGGAGCTGCTGGGGAGCGCAGCGAGGACGAGGACTTCCTGATCCAGCACCTCCTCCAAGCCCCCAGCCCCCCCAGGGGTCCCCCGAGGGCTTGGGAGGCTGCGAGGAGGGCCGAGGGCAGGGGCGGCCCCCAAGGGGCTGGGGGGTACGGGGGCTGGGGAAGGCGGAGGAGAGGTACCAGCTGCAGAGCGTCATCCGCCCCAACTCCAACCTGGAGGCGCCCGGCGCTCTGGAGCTGGCCCTGATGAAGGAGAAGAAGAAGGCTCCGGAGCGGGGCAAGGACTACCGGGCGGCGGGCGGCGGCGGCGGCCCCCGGGGGGAGGGCTTGGCCGCCACCTCCGTGGTGCATTACGGCCCCCAGGCTGCGGCGCCGCCGCCGCCCCCCCCGGCCTGGATTCCTACGGCCAGGAGCTGAAGAAGTCGAGCGGGGCGGGGGGGCGGAGCAGGAGCAGGAGCAGGAGGAGGAGGAGCGGGAGGAGGGGGAGGAGGGGGAGCCGGGGAGAAACTCGGGGGGCAGCCGCCCCCCCCCCACCCCTACCTCCCCAAGCCCCCGGGGACCACGGCAGGCTGGTGGCCGAAGGTCCTCCCTTGGAGGCTCACGGCCTCCTCCTGGACCCTTCCCCAGAGCTGGTCCCCGGGGGTCCCTGCTGCCCTCCGTCCTCACCCACACCCAGAGCCAGCTGCACCCCGCCCCAAGGGGAGACCCCCTTGGACGTCCACCTCCTGGAGCAGCAGAGGATGCCCCCCCGCCCCCGCCCCCCCCCCCCCTCCCCCGGCCCCACCCGCGCCCCCCCGCCCCCCCGCGGCTCCTTCCCCCCAGCTGCTGCTGGAAGCTCACCTGCACCAGGTCCGCTCCCAGGGGCTGGACCCCCAGGCCCCTCCCCAGCTGCCCCCGAGTCCATGGAGGTCCTGCCGGCTCCGCAGGAGATCCAGGACTTCCTGGAGCCCCCTGGGCTTGGAGCCTCACCTGGGGCAAGCCGGGGGTGCAGGGCCCCGGGGGCCACCTCCTGGACCCCGAGGGCGGCCCCGCGGTGGTGGCCGCCTCCCAGCTGGAAGCCAAGGACCAGTTCTCGGAGGGGGCAGCCCGGCGGGGGGCAAGGGCAGGTTCGTGCCCTTGACCTCCATCTGCTTCCCCGACGCCCTGCTGCAGGATGAGGACAGGGGCTTCTTCCCCGGCATGGAGGACATGTTTGGGCCCCCCCCCGAGGACTTCCCCAAGGGCGGCGTGGTGGTGGGGGGGGGAGGAGGAGGAGGAAGGGGCGGCGGGGGCGGCGGAGGGGGCGGCGGCCCCGGGGGCCTGGAAGCCAGAGGGGACGGCCTCAAGCCCCCTCCCCCTACGACATGACCTCCACCTACCCCGCCTTCTGCTCCCCCCCGAGGGCCCCCCCAGCGGAGCCCCCTCCCGTCCCCCCTTGAGCCTGGAGCCCCCCAAGCACGACCTGCCCTCCACCGTCAACACCGAGCCCCTGGGCCTGATCCAGAGCACGGCCGAGGGGCCCAAGCCGCCCCCGCCGCCCCCCGCTCCCCACCCCCGCCTTGGCCTCGCCGCTCTTCTGCTCCTCCAAGCCCAAGAAGCTCCTCAAGACCTCCTCCTTCCACCTGCTGAGGAAGAGGGACCCCTTCCCCCCCCCCAAGAAGACCTACGCCCAGGAGTACGAGTTCGAGGACGACGAGGACAAGGCGGACGTGCCGGCCGACATCCGCCTCAACAGCCGCCGCCTGCCCGACCTGCTGCCCGACCTCATCTCCAGCTGCAGGGCCCGGCCCAGCCTCAGCCCCATGGGCGACATCGACTTCTGCCCCCACCCCGGCCTGCACCCCGGCCCCAAGAAGAGGGGCCGCAAGCCCACCAAGCCCAAGAGGGAGGGGCCCCCCGGCCCCGTGGCAGACCCCGCATCCGCCCCTTGGCGGAGCCCCCGGCGGGCTCCTGGCCCCGAGGGCCCCAAGAAGCCCAGGGGGAGAGGAAGAGGAAGGGGCAAGAAGGCTGGGGAGGAAGGAGGCGACGGGAGCGGCTTGGAGCCCCTCAAGCCTCTCAAGGTGAGGAGTGGGGGAGGCTCGGGGGGGGGGGGGGATGGTTATGGGGTGAGGAGTGGAGCTCGAGGTCGTCTTGGGGGCTCCTGGTGGTCCCCAAGAGCTCCCAGGTGGGAGGTAGGGATGGGTTGGAGAACCTCCAGAGCTTCAAGGTGATGGTTTGAAGGCCTTTGGAGGTGAAGGTTGGGGTGAGGAGTGGAGCTCGAGGTCATCTTGGGGGCTCCTGGTGGTCCCCAAGAGCTCCCAGGTGGGAGGTAGGGATGGGTTGGAGAACCTCCAGAGCTTCAAGGTGATGGTTTGAAGACCTTTGGAGGTGAAGGTTGGGGTGAGGAGTGGAGCTCGAGGTCGTCTTGGGGGCTCCTGGTGGTCCCCAAGAGCTCCCAGGTGGGAGGTAGGGATGGGTTGGAGAGCCTCCAGAGCTTCAAGGTGATGGTTTGAAGACCTTTGGAGGTGAAGGTTGGGGTGAGGAGTGGAGTTTGAGGTCGTCTTGGGGGCTCCTGGTGATCCCCAAGAGCTCCCAGGTTGGAGGTGGGGATGGGTTGGAGAACCTCCAGAGCTTCAAGATGGTGGTTGGAAGACCTTTGGAGGTGAAGGTTGGGGTGAGGAGTGGAGCTTGAGGTCATCTTGGGGGCTCCTGGTGGTCCTCTGTCTTCTGGTGCTCCCCAAGAGCTCCCAGGTTGGAGGTGGGGATGGGTTGGAGAACCTCCAGAGCTTCAAGGTTGTGGTTTGAGAAGGTTTTGGGGTCTTGGGAGGTAAAGATTTGAGATAAAAAGGGACACTGGAAGCTCTTGAGGAGCTCTTGAGCACCTCTGGAAGCTCTTGAGGAGCTCTTGAGCACCTCTGGAAGCTCTTGAGGGTCAGAGCTCTTGAGGACCTCTGGAAGCTCTTGAGGAGCCCTTGAGGACCTCTTGAGCACCTCTTGAGCACCTCTTGAACTCTCGAGCACCTCTGGAAGCTCTTGAGGAGCTCTCGAGCACCTCTGGAAGCTCTTGAGGAGCTCTTGAGGAGCTCTTGAGCACCTCTGGAAGCTCTTGAGCTCTGGAAGCTCTTAAGGAGCTCTTGAGCACCTCTGGAAGCTCTTGAGCTCTGGAAGCTCTTGAGGAGCTCTTGAGTACCTCTGGAAGCTCTTGAGGAGCTCTGGAAGCTCTTGAGCTCTTGAGCACCTCTGGAAGCTCTTGAGGGTCACAGCTCTTGAGCATCTCTGGAAGCTCTTGAGGAGCTCTTGAGCATCTCTGGAAGCTCTTGAAGGTCACAGCTCTTGAGCACTTCTGGAAGCTCTTGAGGAGCTCTTGAGAACCACTGGAAGCTCTTGAGGAGCTCTTGAGCACCTCTGGAATGTCTTGAGCTCTTGAGGAGATCTTGAGGACCACTGGAAGCTCTTGAGCTCTTGAGGAGCTCTGGAAGCTCTTGAGGAGCTCTTGCGGAGCTCTGGAAGCTCTTGAGGAGCTCTTGAGGAGCTCTTGAGCAGCTCTTGAGCACCTCTGGAAGCTCTTGAGGAGCTCTCGAGTACCTCTGGAAGCTCTTGAGGAGCTCTCGAGTACCACTGGAAGCTCTTGAGGAGCTCTTGAGCACCTCTTGAGCACTTCTTGAGCACCTCTTGAGGAGCTCTTGAGCACCTCTTGAGGAGCTCTTGAGCACCTCTGGGAGCTCTTGAGGAGCTCTTGAGGAGCTCTGGAAGCTCTTAAGGAGTTCTTGAGGAGCTCCCCCTGTGCCCTCACCTCCCTTTTTCGCTGTCCCCTCCCAGATCAAGCTGCCTGTGCCCAAGGCCGCCGAGGGCCACCTGCCCCCCGCGCCGCCCCCGCCGGGGCGGCGGACAGCAGCGGGCTGGCGGCGAGCCCGGCCCCGGGGCCGCCCCTGCTGGACCCGCACTCGGCCGCGGAGGCGGCGCCGGGCCGGGACCGCATCAAGCAGAAGCTGAAGGAGGTGGAGGAGAAGCAGCCCGAGATGAAGTCGGGCTTCATGGCCTCCTTCCTGGACTTCCTCAAGGCCGGCAAGCGCCAGCCCCTCCCCGCCCCCCAGGCCGCCGCCCCCTCCCCGCCGCCGGCAGCCCCTCCAAAGCGCCGCGGGGGCTGCCTGCGGGCCCCCGCCCCCCCGCCGCCGCCCCCCCGCCGCCGCCCCCGCCGCCGCCGCCCTCCGCGGCGCCCCCAGGGACCCTTTCGGGGTCGGGCCCCCATGCTGGGGGGGGGGAGGAGGGCCCCGACGGGGAGGGTCTGGTCATGGCCTGCCCCAGCCCCTGCAAGAGGCTGGACGAGGAGCTGAAGCGCAACCTGGAGACCCTGCCCAGCTTCTCCTCCGACGAGGAGGACTCGGTCAGCAAGAACCAGGACCTGCAGAAGAGCATCTCCTCGGCCATCTCCGCCCTCTACGACCCCAGCGACCGCAGGGACCCCGAGGGGGCGGTGAGGAGGGGCTGGGGGCCGGGGGGAGGTGGGGAGAGGGTGGGGGAGGTGGGGTGGGGCAGGCGGCGGAGAGCTGGAAGCAGCGATGGGGGAGAGGTGGAGGTAGAGAGGTGGAGGTGGAGATGGAGAGGTGGAGGTGGAACTGGAGATGGGGAGGTGGAGATGTGGAGATGGAGAGGTGGAGGTGGAGATGGAGAGGTGGAGGTGGAGATGGAGAGGTGGAGGTGGAGATGGAGACGGGGAGGTGGAGATGGAGACGGGGAGGTGGAGATGGAGATGTGGAGGTGGAGATGGAGATGGAGAGGTGGAGGTGGAGATGGAGAGGTGGAGATGGAGACGGGGAGGTGGAGATGGAGATGGAGAGGTGGAGGTGGAGATGGAGACGGGGAGGTGGAGATGGAGATGGAGAGGTGGAGATGAAGATTGAGAGGTGGAGGTGGAGATGGAAAGGTAGAGGTGGAACTGGAGATGGGGAGCTGGAGATGTAGAGGGGGAGGTGGAGATGTGGAGATGGAGGTGGAGAGGTGGAGGTGGAGATGGTGGAGGAGAAGATGGGGAGCTGGAGATGTGGAGGGGGAGGTGGAGATGGTGGAGAGGTGGAGGTGGAGATGGTGGAGGAGAAGATGGGGAGCTGGAGATGTGGAGGGGAGGTGGAGATGGTGGAGAGGTGGAGGTGGAGATGGTGGAGGAGAAGATGGGGAGCTGGAGATGTGGAGGGGGAGCTGGAGATGTGGAGATGGAGATGAAGAGGTGGAGGTGCAGATGGAGATGGAGACGTGGAGATGGAGATGGGGAGTTGGAGATGGGGAGGTGGAGATGGAGATGGGGAGGTGGAGATGGAGATGGGGAGGTGGAGATGTGGAGGTGGAGATGGAGACGGGGAGGTGGAGATGGAGATGGAAAGGTGGAGATGGAGATGGAAAGGTGGAGATGGAGATGGAGAGGTGGAGGTGGAACTGGAGATGGGGAGCTGGAGATGTGGAGGGGGAGGTGGAGATGGAGGAGGAGAGGAGATGGAGATGGAGATGGGGAGGTGGAGATGGAGATGTGGAGGTGGAGATGAAGATGTGGAGGTGGAGATGGAGATGTGGAGGTGGAGATGTGGAGGTGGAGGTGGAGATGGAGATGGGGAGATGGAGAGGTGGAGGTGGAGAGGTGGAGGTGGAGATGGAGATGTGGAGGGGGAGGTGGAGATGGGGAGGTAGAGATGGAGATGGAGAGGTGGAGGTGGAGGTGGAGAGGTGGAGGTGGAGATGGAGGGGGAGGTGGAGATGGGGAGGGGGAGATGTGGAGGGGGAGATGGAGATGGTGGAGAGGTGGAGGTGGAGATGGTGGAGCTGTGGAGGAGATGATCGTGGAGGAGAAGATGGGGGTGTGGAGGTGGTGGTGGAGGAGGTAGAGGTGGTGGAGGCGGCGGTGGAGCTGTGCCTAGGGTGGGGATGGGGATGTGGAGATGGAGGTGGTGGAGCTGTGATGCTGGGGAGAGACCTCCTGAGCCCTCCTCCTGCTCCCGCCCCAACCTTCTCCGACCCTCTTGGGCCCCCCAGCCCCTCCCCCCAGCCCCTCCCCCTGACCCTTTGGTGTCCCCTGCAGATGTTCCTCCACCGCCTCCTCCACCTCCACCTCCACCTCCACCGCCCCTGGAGGAGAAACCTCCCGGCAGCGGCGGCAGCCCAGCCCCGCCTGAAGCCTCCCCAAGCCGAACCCCGCCGCTGCCGCCGCCGCCTCCTCTCCCTCCTCCTCCTCCTCCTCCCACCCCCGCCCCGCTGCCCCTGGGGGCTCCGGGGGCGGCCCCGGGCTCTCCCGGGGCGAGCAAAGGCCCCGCGGAGGCGGCGGCCCCGGAGGTGTCCCCCGCGGGCTCCCCCGAGCGGGAGGAGCCGGAGGACTCCAGGCCGCTGCACCTGGCCAAGAAGCAGGAGACGGCCGCGGTCTGGGGAGACACCGACGAGGACGAGGCCGAGAGCGGCGGGGAGGGCATCTTCAGGGAGAGGGACGAGTTCGTGGTGAGGGTGGAGGACATCCAGGCCCTCAAGGTGGGTGCTGGGAGGGGAGTGGGAGGGACTGGGAGGGATGAGGAGGGGAGTGGGAGGGAGAAGGAGGGACTAGGAGGGAGGGGGAGAGGGAGGAGTTCGTGCTGAGGGTGGAGGACATCCAGGCGCTCAAGGTGGGCGCTGGGAGGGGGCTGGGAGGGACTGGGAGGGATTGGGAGGGAGGAGGGAGGGAGTGGGAGGGATTGAGAGGGTCAGGGAGGGAGTGGGAAGGGGAAGGAGGGAGTGGGAAGGGATTTTGGAGGGAGGAAGAGGGACCGGGAGGCACTGGGAGGGATGAGGAGGGAGCGGGAGGGGGAGGAGTTTGTGGTGAGGGTGGAGGACATCCAGGCCCTCAAGGTGGGGACTGGGAGGGGAGTGGGAGGGACTGGGAGGGAGGAGAAGGGTTGAGGAGGGGGTGGGAGGGTTTTAGAGGGAGGAAGAGGGACTGGGAGCCAGTGAGAGGGAGAAGGGCAGACTGGGAGGGACTGGGAGGCACTGGGAGGGATGAGGAGGGGAGAGGGAGGGGGAAGGAGGGACTAGGAGGGAGGGGGAGAGGGAGGAGTTCGTGGTGAGGGTGGAGGACATCCAGGTGCTCAAGGTGGGCGCTGGGAGGGGGCTGGGGGGGGAGGAGGAGGGAGTGGGAGGGAGGAAGAGAGACTGGGAGGCAGTGAGAGGGAGAAGGGCGGACTGGAAGGGATTGAGAGGGAATGGGAGGCACTGGGGGGCACTGGGAGGGATGAGGAGGGGAGTGAGAGGGGGAAGGAGAGGAGTTCGTGGTGAGGGTGAAGGACATCCAGGTGCTCAAGGTGGGCACTGGGAGGGAGTGGGAGCCCTTGGGGGCACTGGTGCTGACTGGGGGGCACTGGTGCTGACTGGGGGAGCGCTGGGCCCAGACTGAGCCCCTCCCTGGTGGCCTCTGCAGCCCCCAACCTGCTTCCCCCTTTAAGCTGTGAGCTCCGGGGAGGCCCTTCGGGAGCCCTGGGCTCCGGTTGGGGCTTCCTTTGGGGGGGGGTGTGGGGAGGGCTCTTTGAGGAGGGGTCTCCAGCCCCCCTCCCCCTCCCCTTGCCCCTCCCCCAGCTGGCTCTGCAGACGGGCAGGGAGCCCCCCCCCATCTGGAGGGTGCAGAAGGCTCTGCTGCAGAAGTTCACCCCCGAGATCAAGGACGGGCAGAGGCAGTTCTGTGCCACCAGCAATGTGAGTCTGGGGACCCCCCTGGGAGAAACTGGCGCCCCCTCCCCCTCCCCCAAACCATTTGGGGGACCCCCCCCCAAAACCAAAAAAAATTGGGACACACCCCCCCCCCCAGAGAGAAATGAACTTTGGGACCCCCCCCCAAAAAATATTTGGGACCCCCCTCTCAAAAAATATGGAGACCCCCCCGCAAAAAATTTGGGGACCCCCGCAAAAAAAACGGGGACCCCCCCCTCAAAAATTGGGGGACCCCCCTCAAAAAAAAAATTGGGGACCCCCCTCGAAAAATCTGGGACCACCCCCCAATAAAATTTGGGGACCCCCCCGCAAAAAAATGTGGGACACCCCTCAAAAAAATTTGGGGACCCCCCTCAAAAAATTTGGGACCACCCCCCCCCCAAAAAATTTGGGACCCCCCCCCACATATAAATTTGGGGACCCCCCTCAAAAAAGTTTGGGACCCCCCCCCGCAAAAAAATTTGGGACCCCCCCATATAAATTTGGAGACCCCCCCCCCTCAAAAAAAATATTGGGGACCCCCCCAGAGAGAAATGAACTCTGGAAACACACACTCCGCCCCAAAATATTTGCAGCCCCCTCCCCAAAAGAAATTGGGACACCCCCCCCCAAATAAAAGCCTTTGGGAGACACCCCTCAAAATCCATTGGGAATGGGAGGGAGGCCAAAAGAGCTTTGGGGACCCCCCCCCCAAAGAAAAAGCATTGGGACCCCCTTCTAAAGTAATTGGGGTCCTCGGGGGGGGGGGGATTGGGGGTCCTGGGGGGTGTCCTGGGAGTGATTTGGGGTCCTGGGGGGGGGTCCTGTGGGGGGCGATTGGGGGTCCTGGAGGGGGATTTTGGGTCCGGGGGGGGGGGGTCTGGGGAGTGATTTGGGGTCCTGGGGGGTGTGCTGGGGAAGGATTTGGGGTTTGGGGGGGGGGTAGGTCCTGGGGTGGGGTCCTGGGGAGTGATTTGGGGTCCTGGGGAGGGGTAGGTCCTGGTGGGGGGTCCTGGAGGGGGATTTTGGGTCCTGGGGGGGGTCCTGGGGAGGGATTTGGGGTCCTGGGGGGTTAAGTTCTGGGGTGGGGTCCTGGGGAGGGATTTGGGGTCCTGGGGGGGGGTCCTGGGGAAGGATTTGGGGTCCTGGGGGGTCCTGGAGAGGGGGGTCCTGGATTGGGATTTTGGGTCCTGGGGGGGGGTCCTGGGGAGGGATTTGGGGTCCTAGGGGGGTTAGGTCCTGGGGAGGGGGTGTCCTGGGGAGGGATTTGGGGTCCGGGGTGGGGGGGGGGGGCCTCCTCCCTTCTCTTCCCCCTCCCCCAAGCCCCTCACCGCCGCTGCCGGGGGTGGGGGGAGGGAGGAGGCAAGGAGAGAGTTTTGGGCCCAACTTTGCGGGGCTGGGGGGGGTGGGGGGTGGGGTGTCGTTGGGGACGGTGGGGGTTGGGACGCCCCCCCCCCCCCCCCCCCCCCCCCCTCACCGTGCGCGCGTGCGCCTGCCCCCCCCCCGCCCCCCCCGCAGTACCTGGGGTACTTCGGGGACGCCAAGAACCGCTACCAGAGGCTCTACGTCAAGTTCCTGGAGAACGTCAACAAGAAGGACTACGTCAGGGTCTGCTCCAGGAAGCCCTGGCACCGGCCCCTCGCCACCCTCAGGTTGGGGGGCAGCCCGGGGACGGCCGGGGGGCCGGGGGGGGGGCCGGGGGGGTCGGGGGGTTCAGGGACATTTGGGGGGGTTGGGGGCGTTGGGGACGAGGAGGAGGTGGAGGAAGTGGTTGGGGCTGGAGGTGTGCCTGAGGGTCTGCTCCTAAGGAGCAGGGGACAGGAGCCTGGGGAGCATCAGGGGGGACAGCCTGGGGACACCTGGGGGACAGCTGGGGACATCGGGGGGTCTGGGACATCGGGGGGGTCCGGGGGGTCGGGGACATTTTGGGGGGGGTTGGGGGCATTGGGGATGAGGAGGAGGTGGTTGGGGCTGGAGGTGCCTGAGGGTCTGCTCCTAAGGAGCAGGGGGCAGGAGCCTGGGGAGCACCAGGGGGGCACAGCTTGGAGACACCTGGGGACACCCGGGGGGTTGGGGACATCGGGGGGCCCGGGGGGGGTCGGGGACATTTGGGGGGGGTGGGGAGGGGGTGGGGCTGGAGGTGCCTGAGGCTCTGCCCCTGGGGAGCAGGGGACAGGGGCCTGGAGACCCCCAGGGGACACGTTTTGAAGGGGGGTCCCATAGCGGGGGGGGGAAGGGGGCGTCTCTGAGCCCCTCCCTTGAGCCCCCCTCTTTTTTTCTCTCCTCCCCCCATTTCCCCCCCCCCATTTTTTGTTCCCCCCCCCTTTTTTTCCCCCCTCATTTTTTTCCTGCCCCCCATTTTTCCCTCTCCCCCCCCCCCTTTTTTTTTTATCTCACCCTGGACCCCCCTCCCCATTTCCCTCCCCCCATTCCCCCTCCTCCCTGCCCCCCCCCCCCAGACGCCAAACCCAACCCAAACCTCCCTCCCTCAAGCCCTCCCCCGCGGCCCCCCCCAAAAAAGCCACGACCCTCCCCTCCTCCACCCCCCTCAAACCCGAGCGCCCCCCAAAGCCCCCAAGCCTGAGAAACCTTCCAGACCCCCCCCCAAAAAACGACCTCCCCCCTCCTCCCCCTCCCCTGCCCCCTCCTCCCCCTCCCCCTTCCTCTTCCCTCTCTTCCTCTTCTTCCTCCTCCTCCTCCTCCTCCTCTTCCTCCTCCTCCTCCTCCTCCTCCTCCTCCTCTCCCCTCCCGACCGCGCCGGCCGCGGGCCCCCCCCCCCGGCTCTCGCCGGCGACTTCCGGCCCCCCAAGCCCCTCCCCCCACCTCCGCCGCCCCCCCCGGCCCCCCCCCGAAGGCCAAGCCCAAGCCCCCCAAGATCAAAGCTGAGCCCCCCCCAAGAAGAGGAAAAAATGGCTGAAGGAGGCTGCGACCTCCTCCGAGTCCGAGTCCAGCCCTGACCCCCAGAGCGAGGAGGGTGAGTGCGGGGGGGGGCGGGGGGCACCCCAAATAGTTGGGGGGGGCCCTAAAACATTGGGGGGGCAGACCCCCCTCAAAAAATGGAGGGAGGGGGGAAATGGGGGGGGGGGAGGGAAAATTTGGGCTCTCTTGGGGGGGTCTGGGAGGGGTCTGAAGATTGGGGGGGTGTCACCCCAAAATATATTGGGGAGGGGGCCCTAAAAAACTTGGGGGGGGAGAAGACCCTTGAGAACAATTGGGGGAGGGAAAATTTGGGATCTGGGAGGGTCTGGGGGGGGGGTGTCCTTAAAAATTAGGGGAGGTGGTCTGGGGGTTCCTGGAGGCTTGGGGAGGGGTCCCTAAGGGTTTGGAGGGACTGGGGGGGCTGGGTCTAATTTGGGGGAGCCTGGGGGGGGGTCCTGGAGGCTTGGGGAGGGGTCCCTAAGGGTTTGGAGGGACTGGGGGGGGCTGGGTCTAATTTGGGGGGAGCCTGGGGGGGGTCCTGGAGGCTTGGGGAGGGGTCCCTAAGGGTTTGGAGGGACTGGGGGGGGCTGGGTCTAATTTGGGGGGGGGGGGGGCCTGGGGGAGGTCCTGGGGGGAGTTTTGGGGTCCTGGGGCTGTGGGGTGGGGATCCTTAAGGCTCTGGGAGGGTCGGGGGGCGTGGCTTCTGCTCTGTAGGCATGGCTTCCCTCGTGGGAGGGGCTTGGTTTTGTGGGCGGGGCTTCCATTCCAGGCCCCTCCTCCCTCTCGGGGCTCTGCTGCTTGCTCACTAAACTGGGGGGAAGGGGGCGTGGCTTAGGACATGGAAGGGGCGTGGCTTCTCTGCGGTGGGTGTGGCTGGAAGGCTCGGAGGCGTGGTTTCCGTTGTGGGAGGGGCTCGGTTTTGTGGGCGGGGCTTGCATTCCAGGCGCCTCCTCTCTCTCTCTCTCGGAGCTCTGCCACTTGCTCACTAAACGGGGGGGGGGAGGGGGCGTGGCTTAATACAAGGAGGGGGCGTGGCTCCCGGCGTGGGAGACGCTTTGGGCGGTGGGCGTGGCTTCGCGGAGGGGCGTGGCTCCCGTGGAAAGGGCCAGGGCCCTGCCCCCTCCCTTCCTCTCTTCCCATCCCCGGGTCTGGAGCTCACCAAGCGTGGGCTGGGGGGGTGGGGGTGGGTGCGTTTAGGGAGGGTTGGGGCGGGGTAGGCGGGGCCGGGGCGGGGCCGAGGGGGCGGGGCCAGCCTCTGACAGGGGCTCCACCCCCTGGGCAGAGCGAGGGCCTGCAGGGAGGGCGCTGAACACCAGGGCCATGAAGGAGATGTACCGCAGCTACGTGGAGATGTTGGTCAGCACTGCCCTGGACCCTGACATGATCCAGGCCCTGGAGGACACCAACGGTCAGACCCCAGCCCGGGCAGGGGGCCTCGAGGGGGGGGGGCCTCGGGGGGCTCCGGGGCGGGGGGGGGGGCTGGGGGGGGCCTGGGAGGTCCTGCAGCCCCCAAACCCACGGCGAGGTCAAGAGGAGCTTGCGGATGGGGCAGATACTGGGGTCCTGGGGGTCTTTGGGTGTTCTTGGGGGTGTTCTTGGGGGTCTTTGGGGGTCTGAGGGGGGGGGGGGGGGGGGGGGTCCTGAGGGGTCTTGGAAGGCTTTGAGGGGTTTTTTGGGGGGGATCCTAGGGGGGGTCTCCAGTCCCCCAACCCCTTCCTAAGGTGGAGAGGAGCTTGGACAAACCCCAGAGGTGGGGGTCCTCGGGGGTGGGGGGTCCTGGGGGGCTTTTGGGGTCCCGGGGGGGTCTCCCATGCCCCTGTGCTGCCCCCCCAGATGAGCTGTACCTGCCCCCCATGAGGAAGATCGATGGCATCCTCAACGACCACAAGAAGAAGGTCCTCAAGAGGGTCTCCCTCAACCCCTCCCTGCAGGTGGGGCTGGAGGGGGGCGCTGTGGGGCCGGGGAGGGGGCTGGAGGGGTTGGTATGGGGCTGGGGGTGTCACTGTGGGGCTGGAGGGGAAATTGGGGAGGCTGGGGGGGGTCCTGTGGGGCTGGGAGGAGGCTGGGGGGTTGCTATGGGGCCGAGGGGGTCTCTATGGGGCTGAGGGGGTCTCTATGGAGCTGGAGTGGGGCGGGGGGGGGGGTGTCTCTATGGGGTTGGGGGTGCCTGGCGGGGGTCCCTGTGGGGCTGGGGGGGTCCCTATGGGGCTGGGAAGGGTCTCTGTGGGGCTGGAGTGGGGCTGGGGGCATATCTGTGGGGCTGGGGGATGCCTGGTGGGAGCCCCTATGGGGCTAGGGGGTCTCTATGGGGCTAGGAGTGTTGCTATGGGGCTGAGGGGGTCTCTATGGAGCTGGAGTGGGGCTGGGGGGGGTGTCCAGGGGGTTGGGGGGTGCCTGGGGGGGGGTCCCTATGGGGCTGGGGAGAGTCTCTGTGGGGCTGGGGAGGGTCCCTATGGGGCTGGGGGGTCTTTATGGGGCTGGAGTGGGGCTGGGGGGGGGGGTGTCTATGGGGCTGGAGTGGGGCTGGGGGGGTGTCTATGGGGCTGGGGGCGCCTGGGTGGGGTCCCTATGGGGCTGGGGGGTGCCTGGTGGGGGTCTCCATGGGGCTAGGGGTGCTCTCTGTGGGGCTGGGGGGCGCCTGGTGGGGGTCCCTATGGGGCTGGGGGGGGGGTCGCCTGGGGGGGGGGTCGTGTGTCTCTGCGGGGTGCCAAGGTGTCCTTAGGGGCGACAGGGACCCCCCCCCAGCGCTGCCCGGGCTGTCCCCGGGGTGCCCGCGGAGGTCCCAGGGACCCCTCCTCCCCCTCCCCCCGCCCCCTCCCCCCGCGGCGCCGCCAACGCCCGGCTGCGCGGCCGCCAGGAGGCGCTGCAGACCTTCCCGCAGCTGCACGCCGAGCCGGGGAGGCGCTGGTGCGGCTGCGCCCGGGGGCGAGCCCTACAACAGGAAGACCCTCAGCAAGGTCAAGAGGAGCGTGAGCAAGCCCCAGGTGAGCCCGGCGGGGGGCCTGGAAAGGGCTCGTTGGGGCCCGGGGGGAGCCTTGAAGGGGCTCGGGGGGGGGCCCGGGGGCCCTCAGCAGCAGGGGGGTCACTATGGAGCTGAGGGGGTCCCTGTGGGACTGGGAGGGATCTCTGTGGGGCTGGGGGTGCCTGGCGGGGGTCCCTAAAGGCCTAGGGGGTGGCTATGGGGCTGAGGGGGTCGCTATGGGACTGGGAGGGGTCTCTATGGGGCTGGGGGCGTCCCTATGGGGCTGGGGAGGGCCTCTATGGGGCTGTGGGGGGGTCTCTATGGGGCTGGGGGTTGTCTCTATGGGGCTGGGGGGTGGCTGGCAGGTGTCCCTATGGGGCTAGGGGGTCGCTATGGGGCTGAGGAGGTCCCTGTGAGGCTGAGGGGGTCTCTTTGGAGCTGGAATGGGGCTGGGGGGGGGTCTCTATGGGGCTGGGAGGATCTCTTTGGGGCTGGGGGGCGCCTGGGGGGGGTCTCTGGGGGGTGCCAAGGTGTCCCTAGGGGTGACAGGGACCCCCAGCCTGCCCCAGGCTGTCCTTTTGGGGGTCCTGGGGGGCTCTGGGGGGTCCTCAAGGGGTCCTGAGGGGATCTGGGGGCTCCCGAGGGGGCTTGAAAGGCTTTGGGGGGGGGGGCCCGGGGGGCCCTCGGCCACCAACCTGCCACTGAGAGCCAGGCCCAGGAATTGGGGGGCCTGGGGGGGGGTCCTGGGGGGGGGCTGAGAGGCTTTGGGGGGACCTTGGGGGGTCCTGAGGTCATTTGGGGATCCTGGGGGGTCCTGGTGGGTGTCTAGAGATGATTTGGGGGTCCTGGGAGGGTCCTGAGGGGTTTTTAGGGGGTCCTGGGGGGGTCTAGAGGTGATTTGGGGGTCCTGGGGGGTCCTGAGGGGCTTTTAGGGGGTCCTGGGGGGGTCCTGAGGGGCTTTTAGGGGTCTTGGAGGGGGTCCTGAGGGGCTTTTAGGGGGGGGTCCTGAGGGGCTTTGGGGGAGTCCTGGGGGGGTCCCGAGATGATTTGGGGGGGTTTCCGGGGGGGGTGTGTCTCCTGGTGCCCCACTCAGGCCCCTCCTGAGCTCCTGTCGGTCCCAGCCCGGGGGAAGCCCCTGCTGAGTCTCCCAGCTGGCACCAGGGGGGAAGGGGGGGGGGGGTCCCCAAAGTGGCATTTCTCGGGGGGGGGACACCCCCAGGTGCCCTCGAATTGGGGGAGGGGTCCCTGAGCCCCTGTGCCCCCTCCCAGGAGTTCAAGGTGGAGGTGGAGAAGTCTCTGCTGCTGACCCTCTACCACTCCCTGCACCACTACAAGTACCACACCTTCCTGCGCTGCAAGGACGAGGTGGGCACCCCCTGGCGCCCCCTGGCACCCCCTGGCACCCCCCCGGGGACCCCCACCCACCCTTGGCACCCCCCCCCCCCCCCCCCCGGACCCCAACCCGACCCCAACCCTCCCGGGACCGCTTTAGGGGGCTCAACCCCCACCCGCCGGCAGTGACCCCGAGCTGCTGCCAACCCCCCCCGGGGACCCCCACCCACCCTTGGCACCCCCAGGACCTCCCCCCAGGGACCCCAACCCCCACCAGCAGTGACCTTGCTGCCCCCTGCTGCCCACCCCGGTACCCACTTGCTGCCCACCCTGGTGACCTTCCCCATCCTCTCGCCCCCGCTGCCCACCTTTGTGCCCCCCCGCTGCCCACCTTTGTGCCCCCCCCCCCGCTGCCCACCTTGTGCCCCCCCGCTGCCCACCTTTGTGCCCCCCCGCTGCCCACCTTTGTGCCCACCCTGATGCCCACCTGTTCCCCATCTTGGTGCCCCCCTGCTGCCCTTGATGCCCCCTGGTGCCCATCCTGACATCCGCCTTGGTGCCCACCCTCTTCCCCACCCTGCTACCCACTTGATGCCCACCCTGAGTCCCCCTGGGTGCCCCCCCCGACGCCCCTGGGTGCCCCACCTGATGCCCCACTGGGTGCTCCCCTGACACCCCCGGGTGCCCCCCGGTGCCCGCCCTGAGACCCACTTGATGCCCACCCTCTTCCCCACTCTGCTACCCACTTGGTGCCCATTTGGTGCCCACCCTGAGACCCCCTTGGTGCCCACTCTCTCCCCCACCCTGATACCCACTTGGTGCCCACCCTGAGACACCTTGGTGCCCACCCTCTCCCCCACCCTGATACCCACTTGGTGCCCACCCTGAGACCCCTTGGTGCCCACCCTCTTCCCCACCCTGAGACCCACTTGGTGCCCCCTGGGTGCTCCCCCTAACGCCCCTGGGTGCTCCCCCTGGGTGCCCACCCTGAGACCCACTTGATGCCCACCCTCTCCCCCACCCTGATACCCACTTGCTGCCCCCTTGATGCCCACTTGGTGCCCACTTGGTGCCCACCCTCTCCCCCATCCTGATACCCAGTTGGTGCCCACTTGGTGCCCACCCTGAGACCCCTTGGTGCCCACCCTCTTCCCCACCCTGAGCCCCCTGGGTGCTCCCCCTGGGTGCCCACCCTGATACCCACTTGGTGCCCACCCTGATGCCCACCTGTTCCCCACCTTGGTGCCCCCCTGTTGCCCTTGATGCCCCCTGGTGCCCATCCTGACATCCACCTTGGTGCCCACCCTCTCCCCCACCCTGAGCCCCCTTGGTGCCCCTCCTGACACCCCTTGGGTGCTCCCCTGACGCCCCTGGGTGCCCCCCTGGGTGCCCACCCTGATGCCCACTTGGTGCCCGCCCTGAGACCCCTTGGTGCCCACCCTCCCCCACCCCGATACCCCCTTGGTGCCCCCTTGATGCCCACTTGGTGCCCACCCTGAGACCCCTTGGTGCCCACCCTCCCCCACCCCGATACCCACTTGGTGCCCCCTTGATGCCCACTTGGTGCCCACTTGGTGCCCACCCTGAGACCTCTTGGTGCCCACCCTCTCCCCCACCCCGATACCCACTTGGTGCCCCCTGGGTGCTCCCCCTAATGCCCCTGGGTGCTCCCCCTGGGTGCCCACCCTGATACCCACTTGGTGCCCACCCTGAGCCCCACTGGGTGCCCCCCCCCCCCCCCCCCCGACACCCCCTGGGTCCTCCCCTGATGCCCCCGGGTGCCCCCTGGGTGCTCCCCTGGGCGCCCACCCTGATACCCACTTGGTGCCCGCCCTGAGACCCCTTGGTGCCCACCCTCTCCCCCACCCCGATACCCGCTTGCTGCCCCCTGACGCCCCCGGGTGCCGCAGACGCGGGCGATCGAGGGCCAGGACGAGGACCTGGGGCAGGAGGAGGTGGTGCAGCAGTGCATGCGGAACCAGGCCTGGCTCGAGCGCCTCTTCGACTCCTTCAGCGACCTCCTGGCCCAGGCCCAGAACAAGTGCCCCTGAGCTCCCCCCCGCGACCCCCCCCCCCCCCCCCGCGACCCCCAGCGTCTTGGGGACCTCAGGAGGAGGAGGAAGGAGGAAGGAGATGGCAGAGGAGCTGCTGGGGTGGCCCCAACCGTGGTGCCCCCCCTCAAATTGGGGACTAAAAGGATTGCCCCGCCCCCCAAGCCCCCCACCCTGAGATGCTCCCCCCCCCCCGGGACCCCCCCCCCCCCGAAAAATCTTGGGGAGGTCACTGAAGAGGAAGAGGGAGAGGGAGGAGGAGATCGGAGAGGAGCTGCTGGGGTAGCCCCAGCTGGGCCCCCCCCCCCAAATTGGATGCTCTCCCCTCAAGACCTCCTCCCCACACTGGGACACACCCCACACACACACCCCCAGGACCCCCAAATCTCTCCCTCCCCCCCCCCAAAAAAAATTTTGGGGGGGGGTCACTGAGGAGGAGGAGGAGAAAGAAGGAGAAGGAAGGAGGAGAGCAGGGAGGAGCTGCTGGGGTGGCCCCAACTGGGGAGCCCCCTCAAATTGGGGGCTAAGAGGATCCACCCCCCCTCAAGACCCCCACCCTGAGATCCACCCCCCCGGGACCCCAATCCCTCCCCCCCCAATAAAATTCTGGGGGTTGCTGAGGAAGAGGAGGAGGAAGAGGAGGAGGAGGAGGAAGGGAGAGGGAGGGAGATCGGAGAGGAGCTGCTGGGGTGCCCCCCTCAAATTGGGTACTAAGAGGATCCCCCTCCCGGGACCCCCACCCCAAGACCCCCCAAAGGAAAATGGGGACCCCCCCCCAAGGTGCTGCCAACCCCTCCCCACAGAGACCACCATGCCCTCCCCCTCCCCTTCCTCCTATTCCCCTCCCCCTCCCCCCACCCAAAATCGAGGCCCTGCCCCCCACAAATGGGGGACCCCCCCCTCAAATGGGGGACCCCCCCTCAAATTGGGACTCCCCAGGGGGAGGTCCAGAGGTCCACCCAGAGGTCCCCCAGAGGTCCACCCCCCCCAGCAGAGGTAATATTGGGGACCCCCAGCCCCCCCCCCTCATTTAGGGACCCCCACCCAGCTGTTCCCCCTCCAATTGAGGATCCCCCCTCAAATTGGGGCACCCAGGGGTCCAATTTCCATCCCCCCACCCCCCAAATTAGGGACACCCCCTCCAAGCCATCTGCCCCCCCCCCCCGATATTGGGGACCCCTCCCAGCTCTGCCCCTCCTTCCCCCCCCCATTCATTAAACAGTTGGGGGGGGAAGGATTCAAACCCCTCCCAGAACCCCTTTTTGGGGGGGGGGGGGCAACCTCCCATGGGGAATGGAAGCAGAGGGGGACCCCTCCCCCCCCCCCAGGGGCCCCCCCCCCCCCCCCCAGCGGAGCAGCTCTGTGTCCATGGCTGTCGGCAGGTTGGTTGCATTCCTCCTCCACTGGGGGCGCCAAAAGGGGGACCCCGATTAGGACCCCTTGGAGGGGGGGGGGGGGGGGACAAGGCACTTAGGGGCCCCGAATTTAAGGGGGGCTGAGGATGAGGCTGGGGGGGGAGGGAGAGGAAGCTCTTGGTGTCCCCTTTGATTCTTTGGGGGTGGTGGGGGGAGGCACCCCAAAACTTCCCCCACCAAAACCTCTTCCCAACCCCCCCCTTAAACCTCCCCCCTGCTCCCCAGGCCTCCTTCCCCCACCTCTCCCCCACCCCCCCCAAATCTTCTCCCCCCCTTCCCCTCCCTCCAAGCCTCCTCCTCCTCCCCCCAAATCTACTTCCCCCCACCCTGAACCTCCTCCCCCTCCCCCCAAACCTCTTCCCCCCCCAACCTATTGCTCCCCCCCCCCCGTGGGGTAAAATTAGGGGGAGGGTCGTCTCCTCCCCTTTTTGTTCCCCCCCCCCTTCAGCTGGGACCAATTTGAGAGGGGGGGCTAAAGACCCAAGTTGGGGGGGGGGAGGGGGTCCCTGTATATAAATTTGGGGGAGGGGTGTGCCTAAAATTTCGGGGGGAAGGTCAAAACCATCACCCCCCCCCTATGGCCCCCCCCCACCTCCTCCTCTCTCTCCTCCTCCCCTCCCCCCCCTCCCCCCAAGCTATTTATTGCCAAGTTGCCCCCCCCCCCCCCCCCCCAGGGTGGATCAGTTTCGGGGGGGTGGGGGGAGAGGGGCTGAAAAATAAGGTCGGGGGTGGGGGTCGTGGGGTCTCGTGTGTGCCCCCCCCCTAGGGATTTGGGGGGGGAAGGGCAAGAGGAGGAGGGGGTGGGGGGAGGGGGAGGGTTTGTACATAGTGTATAGGGTTAAAGTCTATGTATCATAATGGATCGCCGGATTTACCCCCCCCGGGGCAAAATTTACCCCCCACCCCCGGGGTCTGGTTTCCCCCCTTCCCCCTTTGCCTCCCCTCCCTTCTCACCCCCCTAAGGGCAAATTTGCCACCCCCCCCCCCGGGGGGGGGGCAATTTCCCTCCCTTCTTCCTCCCCCCACCTCCTGTTTTCTTTACCTGCCCCCCTTCAATTTAACCTTCCCCACCCCAACCCCTCCACTCCATCCCCCCGAGGGGAGGTTTGACCCCCACCCCCCAGAGGCAAATTACCCCCCCCTGGGCGAAATACTTCCCCCAGGGAAGATTTGACCACCCCCCCAGGTTAATTTGAGACACCCCCCACCCCCGGGGTAACTTTGACGCCCCCCAGGGCTAAATTTGCCCCCCTAGGGTTTATTTACCCCTCCAAGGGTTTAATTTGCCCCATCCAGGGCTTACTTTGCCCCCCCAGGGCTTAATTTGACACCCAAGAGTCGATTTCCCCTCCTCCCCCCAGGCCTTAATCTCCCCCTGTTTTATTTTGCCTCCCTCCAGGGTTTAATGTGCCCCCCCAAGGGTCACCTTGCCCTCCCTCCCCCTGCCCTCCCATTCCACCCCTTCCCTCTCTGCCCCACCTTCAATTTGCCCCCCCCCCCCCCCGGGGGTGTCAAATCTTCCCCCTCCCCCGCCCCTCCCCATCCCCTTTTTATTTCATTTTTTAATTATTATTATAATTATTATTATCTATTGGGGGGGGAGGGGGCACCCCCCTCGCCACGCCCAACCCCCTCCCTCACCCACCCCCCATTCCCACCCCTCCCCCTCAAAAATAACCCAACCCCCCCCCACCCCCCAAAGACCCTTTCCCCCCACTCCTCTCACCCAAACTGAGACCCCCCCTCAGGCTGGGTGTTCGGAGGGAGGGGCTCGGAAAGGGAGAGGTCAGGGAGGGGCTTGGGGGTGGGGAGGGGTGGGGTTGTGGGGGGTCGCCCTGCTGTGCCCCCTTCCCCCCATTTTCTACGGTGTTGTTGTCGGGCAGTGTCGTGGGTGTTGCCGAGAACCTTTTTATCGTTGCCTGCCTCAGGGTGCAGTTCTTGGGGGGGGGACACAAGAGGGGGCTGGGAAGGCTGGGGTGCAGGATGGCTGCCAGCAGCCACGGGGTGGCACTTCCTGTTCTGGGGGGGGGGGCAAGATGGCTGCCAGGAGCCATGGGGGTGGCACTTCCTGTTCTGGGGGGGGGGGGGGCAAGATGGCTGCCAGGAGCCATGGGGGTGGCACTTCCTGTTCTGGGGGGGGCCCAAGATGGCTGCCAGGAGCCATGGGGTGGCACTTCCTGTTCTGGGGGGGCAAGATGGCTGCCAGGAGCCATGGGGGTGTTCCTGGCACTTCCTGTTCCTGTTCTGGGGGGGGCAAGATGGCTGCCAGGAGCCATGGGGGTGGCACTTCCTGTTCTGGGTGGTCCAAGATGGCCACAATGCGTTATAGGGGTGGGACAGAGTGCATCCAAGATGGCTGCCAGGAGCCATGGGGGTGGCACTTCCTGTTCTGTTGTGGGGCAAGATGGCTGCCAGGAGCCATGGGGGTGGCACTTCCTGTTCTGGCCAAGATGGCTGCCAGGAGCCATGGGGGTGGCACTTCCTGTTCTGGGGGAGGCCAAGATGGCTGCCAGGAGCCATGGGGGTGGCACTTCCTGTTCTGGGGGTGGGCCCAAGATGGGCCAGGAGCCATGGGGGTGGCACTTCCTGTTCTGGGGGAGGGGCAGATGGCTGCCAGAAGCCATGGGGGTGGCACTTCCTGTTCTGGGGGAGGCCAAGATGGCTGCCAGGAGCCATGGGGGTGGCACTTCCTGTTCTGGGTGCGTCCAAGATGGCCACAATGCGTTATAGGGGTGGGACTTCCGGTTCAGAGTGCATCCAAGATGGCTGCCAGGAGCCATGGGGGTGGCACTTCCTGTTCTGTTGTGGGGCAAGATGGCTGCCAGGAGCCATGGGGGTGGCACTTCCTGTTCGGGGGGTGGCCAAGATGGCTGCCAGGAGCCATGGGGGTGGCACTTCCTGTTCTGGGGAGGCCAAGATGGCTGCCAGGAGCCATGGGGGTGGCACTTCCTGTTCTGGGGGTGGGCCCAAGATGGCTGCCAGGAGCCATGGGGGTGGCACTTCCTGTTCTGGGTGCGTCCAAGATGGCCACAATGCATTATAGGGGTGGGACTTCCGGTTCAGAGTGCATCCAAGAAGGCTGCTGGGTCTACAGGGGTGGGACTTCCTGTTTGGAGTACACCCAAGATGGCTGCTGGGCCTACAGGGGTGGGACTTCCTGTTTGGAGTACACCGAAGATGGCTGCTGGGCCTACAGGGGTGGGACTTCCTGTTTGGAGTACACCGAAGATGGCTGCTGGGCCTACAGGGGTGGGACTTCCTGTTCAGAGTACACCCAAGATGGCTGCTGGGCCTACAGGGGTGGGACTTCCTGTTCGGCATATATCCACGATGGCTGCCATGCACCAGAGGGGCGGGACTTCTTGTTCCAGGCCCAAGAAGAGGCGGGACTTCCTGTCCTGAGCCCAAGGGGTTCCACAGGGGATCCACTGCCGGAGTTGGAGTCCCACGCTGCCCACTGCTGCCCCCTGCTGCCCCACACTGCCCCCTGCTGCCCCACACTGCCCCCTGCTGCCCCATGCTGCCCACTGCTGCCCCCTGGTGTCCCACACTGCCCCCTGCTGCCCCACGCTGCCCACTGCTGCCCCCTGGTGTCCCACACTGCCCCCTGCAGCCCCACACTGCCCCCTGCAGCCTCCTGCTGCCCCACGCTGCCCCACACTGCCCCCCTGCTGCCCCCAGCTGACCTCTGCTGACTCCTGCTGCCCCCTGCTGCCCCACACTGCCCCCTGCTGCCCCCTGCTGCCCCACGCTGCCCACTGCTGCCCCCTGGTGTCCCACACTGCCTCCTGCTGCCCCCATCTGACCTCTGCTGCCCCCTGGTGTCCCACACTGCCCCCTGATGCCCTCTGCTAACCTCTGCTGCCCCATGCTGCCCACTGCTGCCCCCTGCTGCCCCACACTGCCCACTGCTGCCCCCTGGTGTCCCACACTGCCCCCTGCTGACCTCTGCTGCCCCCTGCTGCCCCCCGCTGCCCACTGCTGCCCCCTGGTGTCCCACACTGCCCCCTGCTGCCCCCAGCTGACCTCTGCTGCCCCCTGGTGTCCCACACTGCCCCCTGATGCCCTCTGCTGCCCCCTGGTGTCCCACACTGCCCCCTGCTGTCCCCTGGTGTCCCACACTGCCCCCTGATGCCCTCTGCTGCCCCCTGGTGTCCCACACTGCCCCCTGCTGTCCCCTGGTGTCCCACACTGCCCCCTGATGCCCTCTGCTGACCCCTGATGCACCACACTGCCCCCTGCTGACCCCCGCTAACCCCTGCTGACCCCTGGTGAACCTCTGGTGCCCCCTGGTGGCCCACACTGCCCCCTGGTGCCCCCCAGGTGCTCCCTGGTTCCCCAACCCTGTCCCAACCCCCACTACGAAAGCCTCCTCACTGCCCCTCCTCGGACCTCCTCCTACCCCATGGTTCCCCCCAGCCCCCCAGAGCTGACCCCAGAGCTGCTCCCCCCCCAGCACCCCACCCCCTCTCCCATCTCCCCCACCCCCTCCCAGACCTCCTCGTGCCCCATGGCCACCCCCAGCCCCCCAGAGCTGACCCCAGAGCTGTTCCCCCATGCCCCTCACACCCTCCCCCAGCCCAGCCTCCACTCCCCCTTCCCCTCCTTGGACCTCCACCTGCCCCGGGAGCCTCCACAGACACCCAGAGGTGACCCCAGAGCTGCTTCCCCACACCTCCCATCCCCCCATCCCCCTCCACCCTCTCCCCCACCCCTGCACCTCCTCCCGGTTCCCACCACCCTGCCCAGAACCTCCCAGATGCCCCTGGGGGGGGGGTGGGGTGGGGCCGCGGGCAGGGCACCCCTGCAAATTCTTGGGGTTCCCCTGGAAGGGGGGGGGAGGGGAGGGGAGAGGCTCCTGGGAGGGGTCCTGGGAGCGCCCGCGGGCGGCAGGGAGGGGGCTGGGCAGCGCCCAGAGGGCTGGGAGGTGATGGAGCTTGAAGGGATCCGGGTGGACGTTTTGGGGTGGCCTCGGGGGGAGGAGGAGGAGGAGGAGGAGGAGGAGGAGGAGGAGGAGGAGGAGGAGGAGGAGGAGGAGAAGGCGGAGGTGTGGCTGGCACCGGGAGGGAAGGGGAGGGGAGGGGAAACCTCCTTTGGTCCCCTCCAGGGTTGGGGTCCTGGAGCTCCAGAGCCAGGTGGAGGAACACGGGGGGGGGGGAGGGTTTGGGGGTCGAGGCCTGGGCGAGGAGGAGCCAGGAGGGAGTGGGGGAGGGGAGAGGGTGAAGGGGGTGGGGAGAGGGTGAAGGGGGTGGGGACCCCTCCCCCTCCCACCCCCTCCCACCCCCCCACCTCCCTCTTACACCCCAACACCTCCAGCTGGAGCCATGGTGGACGACGAGGATGGAGCAGGAGCTGGGGGCACCCAGCTGGCAGAGGTGAGGGGGTTGGGGGGGGGGCACCCAGGGGGGCCAGGGAGGACCTAAAGGCTGTGGGGGGCACTCAAGAGGTCTTGGGGGGGACACCCACGGGGTCTGGGGGTGGCACCCAGGGGGTTCTAAAGGTCCTGGGGGGCACCCAAGGGTCTGAGGGGGCACCTGAGAGGTCTAGGGGTGATGCCCAAGGGGTCCTAAAGGCTTTGGGGGGCACCCAGGGGTCTAGGGGGAGCACCCAAGGGGTCTGCTGCGCCCCCAGGGGTTCCAGGAGGGACTTAATGGTCTTGGGGGGGGCACCCAAAGGGGTCTGGGGGGGGGACCCGAGGGGTCCAGAAAGGACTTAAAAGTCTTGGGGGGGGGGGCACCCAAGGGCTCCGGGGGGCACCCAAGGGGTCCGGGGGGGCCATCTAAGGAGTCTGGAGGAGGAGTCTCTATCTTGGGGGGGCTGGGAGGGTCTCAGGCAGCTGGAGCTGGACTGGATCCTACCTGGGACAGACTGGACCCTACCTGGTGGGTGGGTTGGGGGGGGGGGAGGAGATTTTGGGGGGGGACCTCCCCTCCCCCCCCCTTCCCAAGCCCCCAGCCCTCTCCTCCTCCGCCCCCCCCCCCCCCCTGGCCCCCAGCTGGCCCCAGGCCAGGGCCGGAGCTGGGAATGAGGGCAGGGGGCGGGGACAGGAGCCTGGCAACGGGGGGCGGCCTCTGCCCCCCCCCCCGTGGGAACCCACCCGCGGCGTGGGGGGGGGGAGCGAGGGAAGGGTCAAGGGGGGGGAAGTTCTTGTCCCCATTTTCCCCACCCCAAAAAAAGGGTCCCCGATGCCCCCCCCCCCAAAGACCCCAACCCCCCCCCCAAAGGGGCCCTGGTGCCCCCCACCCCCCCCCAAAGAGGACCCCCCCAATAATCTCTCCACCCCCAAAGCCCCCTCCCCACAAGGGTCCCTGCTGCCCCCCCGCTCCCCATCCCTGGGACCCCCAATGCCCCCTCCGTGTCCCCCCCCCCCCCACCATTAAGGGGTCCCTGTTACTGCCCCCCCCCGTCCACGGGACCCCCTAACCCCCCCCCGTCTCCCTCCATATCAAGGGGTCCCTGAAGCCCCCCCCCCAAAGCCCCTCCCAGACCCCTGGCACCCCCAAAACCTCCCCAACCCCCCTGCCGTGTGTCCCCCCCCCCCCCATTTAAGGGGTTCCTTCTGCTCCCCCCCCTTAAGGGGTCCCTGGAGCCTTCCCCTGACCCATGGGACCCCCAAAACCTCCCCACCCCCCATGTGTTGCCCCCATGCCACCCCCCACGCCGTGTCCCCCCCGGGTCTCTGCTCTGCCCCCCCCTTGATGGGACCCCAATATGATCCTCTCCCCCCCCCCCCAGCATCGCCGGGAGCTGGAGGTGGAGCTTCGGGAGCTGAACGCCCAGGTGGGCGGGGCGTGAGAGGGAGAGGCGGGGCCAGGAGCTGTCAATCAGCGCTCGGCCCCTCCCCCTTGCCCTCGGGGGTCGGTGTGGGGGTTTATTGGGCTGCCCATCACTGCCGAGGGGTGGGAGGGGGAGGGGCTTCAGCCCATGGGAGGGGCTGTGGGGCTGTCAGTCATCCTGGGGGCGGGGCGTGGGGCTGTCAGTCACCTGGGTGGGAGGGGCATGGGGAGGGCTTGTCCAGGCGGAGAGGCACAGAGCTGTCAATCACCCGGAGGCGGGGCCTTGGCCTGTCGATCACCCTGGTGGGCGGGGCCTGCGGCTGTCCTTCAAAGCCCACCCTGCCCCTGCTCCTCTCCAATCAGGTGGCAGCGCTGGGGCGGAGCCTGGCAGAGGAGCGTGGGCGGAGCCTGGCGGTGGGAGGGGCTTTGAGGGCTCTGGAGATCGCCGTGGGCGGGGCCCAGGCCCGGGTGGGCGGAGCCTGCCGGGCACTGGACCGAGCCAATGAGAGGCTGCGGCTGCAGCAGGTGGGCAGGGGGCACGGGAAGGGGCGTGGTCTAAAAGGGACTTGACCTAAATGGGTGTGGTCTTGGGGGCTTAAAGGGCGTGGTCTGAGAAAGAGGGCGTGGCCTAAGTATGAGGTCGGGGGTGGGGTCGCAGAGGGGTGTGGCCGAAAGGGGTGTGGTCTCGAGGGGGAGTGGCTTGGGTAGGGGGTTGGAATGGGTGAGGCGTGGCCTGTGGAGAAGGGCGGGGCTTAGGAGAGTGGGTGTGGCCTTAGGACAAGGCCCAAGGCCCCTGATTGGTGTCTGGTACACTGGGCGGGTGGGCGTGGCTCTGACATGACCCCTCCCACCCCAGGAGGCGGGTCAGCTGCTGTGGGCGGAGCTAGAGGCAGCTCGTGCGGCCCGGGCTGGGGCGGAGCTTCGGGCCCGGGAGGCGGAGTCAGCGCTGAGGAGCAAAGGGGAGGAGCTGGAGAGGCTGCGGCAGGTGGGCGGGGCTGGGGGGACGGTTTGGAGGAAGTCGGAGGGGCTAAAGGGGTTGGGGCGGGGCTAAGCGGGAGGTGGGTGGGGCTAAAGCAAAATGGGGCAGGGCTGAATGGGGTGGGGCTAAAGGGGCCGGGGCGGAGCTAAAGGGCTTGGGGCGGGGCCGAAGGTGCTGGGGCGGGGCTAAGGGCATTTGGGTGGGGCTAAAGGCTTTGGGGCGGGGCTAAAGGGATTGGGGCGGGGCTAAAGAAGTCGGTGAGGGGCTACGAGTGCCTTGGGGCGGAGCTCTGCGCGCGCTGGGCGGGGCCTCCCCGAGCGGGGGGAGTGCCCACGGCGGCCCCTCCCCCCGGCAGGCGGTGGCGGAGGCTCAGCGGTGCCGACGCAGGGCGGAGCAGGAGCGCGACCGGGCGGCGGCCCAGGCGCCACGCCCCCCGCCCAGCGCCACGTGAGTGCCACGCCCACGCCCCCCGGCTCCGCCCACAGCAGGGGCCCGTGGCTCCCCCTGGTGGGTGCCCTCTAGCCCCCCCCCCCATTGCGGTCCCCCCTCTAGCCCCCCCTGGCCCCCACTACCTCCCTCCACCCCTCCCACCTCCCCCTCTCCCTCCCCCCTCAATAGCCCCTTGCCAGCCCCCTTCCCCCCATGCCCCTTCCCCTCCCTCTCCCCCCACCCTATCCCCTTCTCTCCCCCCTCCCCCTCTCTACCTTCCTCTTTCCTCCTGACCCCTCTCTATTCCCCCTCTCCCCCCCCATACCCTTTTCCATCTCCCCTCTCCCCCCACCCCCCTCTACAGCCCCCTACCCCCTCTCTACCCCCTTTACCCCCCACCCCCCTCGCTCCCTCCTCTACCCCCATCTCCATTCCCTCCCCTTCTCTCTCCCCCTCTCCCCACCTCCACCCCCTCAACACCCCCATATCCCCTCTCTACCCCCCCACCACCCCCCATGCCGCCCTCTTCCCCCTCTTCCCCCCACGCCTCCCTCTACGCCTTCTACTCCCCCTCCACCTCCCTCTACCCACCCCCAGACCACCCTCTCCGCCCCACCCTCCCTCACCCCCCTCACTACCTCTCTCTCCTCCTTCTCCCAGCCCCCTTCTCTATTCCACTCTACCTCCACCTCTCCTCTCCCCCCCCACCCCCCCGGCTTTACCCCCCTTTCCTCCCCACCCCCCATCCCTGCCTCCCTCATCCCTCATCCCTGCCCCCTCACCCCTCCCTCTCTCCCCGCTAGGCTCGGGGTGGTGCAGGACCCCCGCGGCCTGCAGGTGGCGCTGGCGGCCCTGCGAGAGCACAACCGAGAGCTGCAGCAGCACCTGGAGAGGCGCCGCGGGCAGGTGAGGGCCTGGGGGGGGGGGTACCCGTGGGGGGCGCCTGGGGGGGTAGAGGGCATGGGGGCACCCATGCGGCGCCTAGAGGGAGGCTGGGGGGCACCTAGGGGCGTGGGGGGCATTGACCTCTAGGGGGTCCTGTAAGGGGTCTCTAGGGGGCACCTCTGGGGGTGCCCTCTGGGAGCTCTCTGGGTGCTATGGAGAGCATCTGGGTGCCCCGGGTGCCCTGTGGGTGCCATGAGTACTCGGTGGGTGCTATCTGGGTGCTATGGGTGCCCTGTGGGTGCCACGTGGATGCCCTGTGGGTGCCATGTGGATGCCCTGTGGGTGCCATGTGGATGCCCTCTGGGTGCTTTGGGTGCCGTCTGGAGGCTATAGGGGCCCTGCGGATGGCATATAGGTGCCCTGTGGGTGCCCTCTGGTGCTGTGGGTGGCATATAAGTGCCCTGGGGGTGCCATGAATGCCACCTGGGTGCCCCCTGGGTGCCCTCTGGGTGCCGCCCCCCCCCAACCTTGGCACCAAGCCCCCCCGGGGGCTTCCCCCTTTGGCCGCAGGCAGAGGATCTGCGCCGGGAGTTGGCAGAGGCCGGGGCGAGGGCACAGGAGGCAGCAGGTGCCAGAGCCAGGCTGGAGCAGGAGCAGAGGGCGCTGAGGGGGCAGCTGGAGCGCCCCAGGGTGCCCTCTGTGCCCGCCGAGGCCGCGCTGCGTGCCCGCTGCAGCCACCTGCAGGAGCTGCTGCACCGCGAGGCTGAGTGAGGGGCACCGGGGGGGGGGCGCCGGGGTGGAATTGGGGGGCACCAAGGTGGCATTGGGGGCACTATGGTGGGCCAAAGTGGGCTCGGGGGTATCAGGGTGGGCTTGGGTGGCACCAACGTGAGGCTGGGGGGCACCAAGGTGGTTCAGGACGGCCTTGGGTGGTGCTAGGGTGGACTTGGGGGCACCATGGTGGGGCTGGGGGGCAGCAGGGTGGGGCTGGGTGGCACTCGGGTGGGGTTGGGTGGCACTTGGGTGGGGTTGGGTGGCACTTGAGTGGGCTTAGGGAGCCCTAGGATAGACCAGGGTGGGCTTGGTTGGCGCCAGAGAGGTCCAGCATGGTCTTGGGGGGCACCAGAGGGGACCAAGATGGGCTTGGGGGGCACCAGGGTGGGGTTGGGTGGCACCGAGGTGGTCTTGGGGGGGCAGCAGGGTTGCACAGGTAGCACCAGGGGGTCCTTGAGGGGCACCAGGGTGGTCTTGGGGGGCACCAGGGTGAGCCAGGGTGGGGTCTGGTGGCACCAGCTAGGTGCGAGGGTGCATGGGGGTGACGTGTGGCCCCCTCCGCCCCCACCCCCACCCCGGGGTGGCAGTGCCAGGGCAGCTCTGGGCCGGGCGTCGAGGGCAGCCGGGCGCCGCCTGAGGGCGCTGTGGGCAGAGCTGGAGGAGCAGCGGCTGCGGGGGGAGAGCTACCGGCGCCAGGTGAGCCCCGGCCGGGCGCTGGGCACCGCCCTGGGGGTGGGCACCGCCCTGGGGGGGTGGGACGGGCCGGGGGCGCGGGCACTGCCTAGGGGAGGGCAGCCGCGGGTGGCATCAGCGTGGCAGGGACCTCCTGGAGTGGGGGGGGGTCCCCATGCCCCCCAGGATGCCTCCATGCCCTCCGTGATGCCCTCCCCATGCCCTCCACGCTCCCATTCCTTCCCCCTGCCCCCCCATGCCCCCATGCCCCCTATACCGTCCCTGATGCCCTCCATGCCCCCCATGCCCCCCATGCCCCCCACGCCCCCTATGCCATCCCTGATGCCCTCCATAACCCCCATGCCCCCACCCCCCCACGCCCCCTATGCCATCCCTGATGCCCTCCATAACCCCCCCCTCCATGCCATCCCTGATGCCCTCCATAACCCCCATGCCCTCCATGCCCCCCACACCCCCTATGCCATCCCTGATGACCTCCATGACCCCCATGCCCCCCACGCCCCCTATGCCATCCCTGATGCCCTCCATGACCCCCATGCCCCCCACGCCCCTATGCCGTCCCTGACGCCCCCCATGCCCCCCACGCCCCCTATGCCATCCCTGATGCCCTCCATAACCCCCATGCCCTCCATGCCCCCCACACCCCCTATGCCATCCCTGATGACCTCCATGACCCCCATGCCCCCCACGCCCCCTATGCCATCCCTGATGCCCTCCATGACCCCCATGCCCCCCACGCCCCTATGCCGTCCCTGACGCCCCCCACGCCCCCACACCCCCTAGGCTGTCCCTGATGCCCTCCATGCCCCCCATGCCCCTTATGCCGTCCCTGATGCCCTCCATGCCCCCCATGCCCCCTATGTCCCCCCTCCATGCCCCCCATCCCTGATGCCCCCCTGATGCCCCCCATGCCCCCCATGCCCCCCACCCCCACGCCCCCTATGCCGTCCCTGATGCCCTCCACGCCCCCACGCCCTCTCCCCCGTGCCCTCCCTAGTGCCACCCACGCTGCCACCGTGCCCCCCCCTCCCCATGCCCCCCTCCATGCCTCCGTTCCCACCCCACGCCACCCCCACGCCCTCCCTGATGCCCCCCCCCCCCCCCCCCCCCTGACGCCCGCCCCCGCGCTGTGCCCGTAGGCCGAGGCCAGCGAGGCGTCGGGCCGCGCGCGCTGCTGCAGGCCCTGGGGGCGGTGGCCGCCGGCACCTGCCGGGCAGAGGCTCAGGGCCGCAGCCTGCGCCGGGCGCTGGAGGCCGTGGGCAGCAGCACCTCGGAGGCCGCCCGCGCCGTGGCCGTGCTGCGCGCGCGCCTCAGGTGGGCACCGCCGCGCCCCCGGGGGGCCCGGGACCACGCCAGCCCCACGGACCCCTGCAGAGCCCCACAGATCCCTGCAGACCCCCACAGATCCCTGCAGAGCCCCACAGATCCCTGCAGAGCCCCATAAATCCCTGCGGACCCCCACAGATCCCTGCAGAGCCCCACAGATCCCTGCAGAGCCCCATAAATCCCTGCGGACCCCCACAGATCCCTGCAGAGGCCCAAAGATCCCCACTGCAGAGCCCCATAGATCCCTGTGGATCCCCATAGATCCCTGCCCCATAGATCCCTGCAGAGCCCCATAGATCCCTGCAGAGCCCCACAGATCCCTGTGGATCCCCACAGATCCCTGCAGAGCCCCACAGATCCCTGTGGATCCCCACAGATCCCTGCAGAGCACCACAGATCCCTGTGGATCCCCATAGATCCCTGCAGAGCCCCATAGATCCCTGTGGAGCCCCATAGATCCCTGCAGAGCCCCATAGATCCCTGCAGAGCCCCACAGATCCCCGTGGATCCCCACAGATCCCTGCAGAGCCCCACAGATCCCTGCAGATCCTCAAAGATCCCTGCAGAGCCCCACAATTGCCTGCAGAGCCCCACAGATCCCTGCAGAGCCCCATAAATCCCTGCAGAGCCCCACAGATCCCTGCAGAGCCCCATAAATCCCTGCAGAGCCCCACAGATCCCTGCAGATCCCCAAAGATCCCTGCAGACCCCCAAAGATCCCTGTGGACCCCCACAGATCCCTGCAGATCCCCATAGATCCCTGCAGTGCCCCACAATTCCCTGCAGAGCCCCACAGATCCCTGCAGAGCCCCACAGATCCCTGCAGAGCCCCATAAATCCCTGCAGAGCCCCTCAGATCCCTGCAGAGCCCCTCAGATCCCCACAGATCCCTGCAGATCCCCAAAGATCCCTGTGGAGTCCCATAGATCCCTGCAGAGCCCCACAGATCCCTGCAGAGCCCCATAAATCCCTGCGGACCCCCACAGATCCCTGCAGAGCCCCAAAGATCCCTGCAGAGCCCCATAGATCCCTGTGGATCCCCACAGATCCCTGCAGAGCCCCACAGATCCCTGTGGATCCCCATAGATCCCTGCAGAGCCCTATAGATCCCTGTGGATCCCCACAGATCCCTGCAGAGCCCCAAAGATCCCTGCAGAGCCCCATAGATCCCTGTGGATCCCCACAGATCCCTGCAGAGCCCCATAAATCCCTGCAGAGCCCCTCAGATCCCCACAGATCCCTGCAGATCCCCAAAGATCCCTGTGGAGTCCCATAGATCCCTGCAGTGCCCCACAGATCCCTGCAGAGCCCCACAGATCCCTGTAGTGCCCCACAGATCCCTGCTGAGCTCCACAGATCCCTGCAGAGCCCCATAGATCCCTGCAGAGCCCCAAAGATCCCTGCAGAGCTCCATAGATCCCTGCAGATCCCCAAAGATCCCTGCAGAGCTCCATAGATCCCTGCAGATCCCCAAAGATCCCTGCAGATCCCCAAAGATCCCTGCAGAGCCCCACAGATCCCTGCAGATCCCCAAAGATCCCTGCAGAGCTCCATAGATCCCTGCAGATCCCCAAAGATCCCTGCAGAGCTCCATAGATCCCTGCAGATCCCCAAAGATCCCTGCAGAGCTCCATAGATCCCTGCAGATCCCCAAAGATCCCTGCAGATCCCCAAAGATCCCTGCAGAGCCCCACAGATCCCTGCAGATCCCCAAAGATCCCTGCAGAGCCCCACCCTGCAGATCCCTGCAGATCCCCAAAGATCCCTGCAGAGCCCCATAGATCCCTGCAGATCCCCATAGATCCCTGCAGATCCCCAAAGATCCCTGCAGAGCCCCATAGATCCCCGCAGAGCCCCACAGATCCCTGCAGATCCCCATAGATCCCTGCAGATCCCCAAAGATCCCCGCAGAGCTCCATAGATCCCTGCAGAGCCCCACAGATCCCTGCAGAGCTCCATAGATCCCTGCAGATCCCCAAAGATCCCTGCAGAGCTCCATAGATCCCTGCAGATCCCCAAAGATCCCTGCAGAGCTCCATAGATCCCTGCAGATCCCCAAAGATCCCTGCAGAGCCCCACAGATCCCTGCAGATCCCCAAAGATCCCTGCAGAGCTCCATAGATCCCTGCAGATCCCCAAAGATCCCTGCAGAGCCCCATAGATCCCTGCAGATCCCCAAAGATCCCTGCAGAGCCCCATAGATCCCTGCAGATCCCCATCCCCATAGATCCCTGCAGATCCCCAAAGATCCCTGCAGAGCCCCATAGATCCCTGCAGATCCCCATAGATCCCTGCAGATCCCCAAAGATCCCTGCAGAGCTCCATAGATCCCTGCGGATCCCCATAGATCCCTGCAGATCCCCAAAGATCCCTGCAGAGCTCCATAGATCCCTGCAGATCCCCAAAGATCCCTGCAGAGCCCCACAGATCCCTGCAGATCCCCAAAGATCCCTGCAGAGCTCCAAAGATCCCTGCAGATCCCCAAAGATCCCTGCAGAGCCCCAAAGATCCCTGCAGATCCCCATAGATCCCTGCAGATCCCCAAAGATCCCTGCAGATCCCCAAAGATCCCTGCAGATCCCCATAGATCCCTGCAGATCCCCAAAGATCCCTGCAGAGCCCCATAGATCCCTGCAGATCCCCATAGATCCCTGCAGATCCCCAAAGATCCCTGCAGAGCTCCATAGATCCCTGCGGATCCCCATAGATCCCTGCAGATCCCCAAAGATCCCTGCAGAGCCCCACAGATCCCCACAGAGCCCCACAGATCCCTGCAGAGCCCCACAGATCCCTGCAGAGCCCCACAGATCCCTGTGGAGCCCCATAGATCCCTTTCCATACCCACCAAGCCCAGGCGGTGCCTGTCCCACCCCAGAGAGCCCTACAGATCCTCATGGACCTCTCTAGATCCCTGCGGATCCCCGGAGAGCCTTATGGATTCCCCAAGTTACCCTAGAGCCCCCTCTAGGCCCCACGGGACACTGCAGATCTCTATAGGTCCCTGTAGGTCCCTATGGGGCCCTGGGGCCTCCTCTAGATCCCTCTAGGACCCTCCACATCCCTCAGGGACCCTGCCAATCCCTAGAGATCCCTGGTGATCCTCCCAGATCCCTATAGGTCCCTAGGGATCCTTATAGGTCCCCATAGATTCCGAGGGAACCCTCAGGGCCCTCTGGATCCCTCTGGGACCCTGTCGGTCCCCATGGGTGCCTATAGACCCCTCTCGATCCCTCTGGATCCCCAGTATGGGATGGGGAGGGGGCTCTATAGGGTATTATGGGATGGGGATTGGGCTCTTTAGGGTATTATGGGATGGGAAGGGGCCTCTCTAGGGTATTATGGGATGGGGAGGGGGCTCTATAGGAGTATTATGGAATGGGGAGGGGGCTCTATAGGGTATTGTAGGATGGGGAGGGGGCTCTATAGGAGCATTATGGGATGGGGAGGGGGCTCCATAGGGTATTATGGGATGGGGAGGGGGCTCCATAGGATGTATTATGGGATGGGGAGTTGGCTCTATAGGGTATTATGGGATGGGGAGGGGGCTCTCTAGGGTATTATGGGATGGGGAGGGGGCTCTATAAGGTATTATGGGATGGAGAGGGGGCTCTCTAGGGTATTATGGGATTGAGAGGGGCTCTGTAGGGTATTATGGGATGGAGAGGGGGCTCTAGAGGTTATTATGGGATGGGGAGGTGGCGCTATAGGGTATTATGGGATGGGGATGGGACCCTATAGGAGCATTATGGGATGGGAATGGGGTTCTATAGGGTATTATGCCATGGGGAGATGGCTGCTGGTGTATCTTCCTGTGTCTTATGGGATGTTTGCCCCCTTCCTCCAGGTGCGACCCCCTGAGCCTGTCCCGCAGGGTGCACCAGATGCTGCGGGGGGAGGACAGCGCCGAGAGCCAGGACAGCGACAGCGAGAGCCCCCCGCAGCCTGCAGCTGCTGCTGCACTCCAACCCCTCCCCATAGCGGGGAGGGCGGCCGGGGGCGGACCCCTGGAGGCCTGGGGTCCAGCTTTGAGCCTGCCAAACTGTCCCCAAGGCTGAGGACGGGACCCTCAACCCCCCTCCCCCGCATTCTAGCAGTAGGAGTGGAGCATACTGGGGGAGGGGGTGGGGGGAGGGGCTTCGGTGGTGGGGGCTTCTTTGGAGGGGGCTTCTTTTGGGGGGGCTTTTTCTAGCCTCATGAAATTGCCTTGGAAATGGGTCCGGCCCTGGGAGTTCCTGGGGTGGGGAAGTTTGGGTTGTGTTGGGTTGAGTAGGGTTGGGTTGAGTTGAGTTAGGTTGAGTTGGGTTGGTTTAGGTTGGGTTGGGTTGAGTTGGGTTGGGTTGAGTGGGGGGGAAGGGACTGGGATTTTTGGGGGGCACCAGTGGGTCTGGGGGGGGGTCAGAGATCTTGGGGGGCACCAGTGGGTCTGGGGGGAAGGGGTCAGGGATTTTGGGGGGGCACCAGTGGGTCTGGGGGGGTCAGGGATTTTGGGGGGCAGCAGTGTGTATGGGGGAGAGGGGTCAGGGATTTTGGGGGGCAGCAGTGGGTCTGGAGGAGAGGGGTAAGGGATTTTGGGGGGGCAGCAGTGGGTCTGGGGGGGGCTCAGGGATTTTGGGGGCACCAGGTGTCTGGGGGGGGTGTCAGGGATTTGGGGGGGGCAGCAGTGGGTCTGGGGGGGGGGGTCAGGGATTTCAGGGGGCACCAGGGGGTCTTTGGCATCCACCCCCTCTCTAAACGGGAGCCCTGCGGAGGAGGAGAGCTTAAACCCCTTCGAAGCCTCCCTGGGGGGGGTTAAGAGAGGCTGCGCCCAAGGGGCGGGGCTGAAACGACAGGGGCGGAGCTAAAGAGGGTGTGGTGGGGTGGGAAGGTTCCCCCCCCACCCACACAAAAGAATCCACAGCTAACTCAGCCGGAGGAGCAGATGAAAGCTGTATTTTACAAGCAGACCTGGAACGCAATGAATACGCGCAAAACCAAACACTATTTACACTCTATACAGGAACACACAGCAGTGTATGTGATACAGGAGACCTTTCCCCAACCCCCCTGCGGCCGGGGGGGTTCGGCCTGGTCCCCCCTTCTCCCTCCCTCCCTCCCTCCCTCCCTCCCCTTTTTCCCAAAAGGGTTAGAGAGAGAGAGAAAGGAAGGAAATTAAAAGGGTAAAACTTCGTGAAGCTCGAAAAGCGAAGGCAGTGAGTTAGTTGTTTCCGTACCCGGTTAGCGCAGTCGTCCCTGCGTAGCAAGGCGCCGCCGCAGGCAGGGAGAGCAGGCCGGCTCACGGCACAGGGGCAGCAAGAGACGGCCCCAGGCTGACGGACCGAGCTAAAGTTACAGCTGCGTTCTGCCAATGACGTGGGTTCAGCATGGCTTGGCTTTCGGTGATCACCCCACAGCATTCAGCCAGAGCGTCCGGGAAGTGTCCATTGCTTAAAGGCACAGCCGGAACCGGTCACAGGGGGCGCTGTAGGGTGTTATGGGATGGAGAGGGGGCTCTATAGGAGCATTATGGGATACAGAGGGGGCTCTATAGGGTATTATGGGATGGAGAGGGGGCTCTAAAGGAGCATTATGGGATGGAGAGGGGGCTCTACAGGAGCATTATGGGATAGAGAGGGGGCTCTATAGGGTATTATGGGATGGAGAGGGGGCTCTAAAGGAGCATTATGGGATGGCGAGGGGGCTCTACAGGAGCATTATGGGATAGAGAGGGGGCTCTATAGGAGCATTATGGGATAGAGAGGGGGCTCTATAGGAGCATTATGGGATGGGGAGGGGGATCTACAGGGTGTTATGGGTTGGGGAGGGGGCGCTATAGGGTGTTATGGGATGGAGAGGGAGCTCTCTAGGGTATTACGGGATGGAGACGGGGCGTTAAAGGGCATTATGGGATGGGGAGGGGGATCTATAGGGTATTATGGGATGGGGAGGGGGCACTCTAGGGTATTATGGGATGGAGAGGGGGCACTCTAGGGTATTATGGGATGGAGAGGAGGCCCTGTAGGGTATTATGGGATGGAGAGGGGGCTCTCTAGGCTATTATGGGATGGGCAGGGGGCTCTATAGGGTATTATGGAAAGGGGAGGGAGATCTATAGGGTATTATAGGATGGAGAGGGGGCTCTGTAGGGTATTATGGGATGCAGAGGGGGCTCTATAGGGTATTGTGGGATGGAGAGGGGGCTCTCTAAGCTATTATGGGATGGGCAGGGGGCTCTATAGGGTATTATGGAAAGGGGAGGGGGATCTATAGGGTATTAAGGGATGGAGAGGGGGCTCTGTAGTGTATTATGGGATGGGGAGGGGTATCTATAGGGTATTATGGGATGGGGACGGGGCTCCCTAGGGTATTATGGGATGGGGACGGGGCTCTCTAGTGTATTATGGGATGGAGAGGGGGCTCTGTAGGAGCATTATGGGATGGAGAGGGGGCTCTCTAGGGTATTATGGTATGGAGTGGGGGCTCTATAGGAGCATTATGGGATGGAGAGGGGGCTCTGTAGGGTATTATGGGATGGAGAGGGGCTCTATAGGGTATTATGGGATGGGGAGGGGACTCTCTAGGGTATTATGGGATGGAGGGGGCTCTATAGGAGCATTATGGGATGGAGAGGGGGCTCCATAGGTATTATGGGATGGAGAGGGGGCTCTCTTGGGTATTATGGGATGGGTAGTGGGCTCTCTAGATTATTATGGGATGGAGAGGGGGCTTTTTCCCGTTTTATGGGATGGAGAGGGGGCGCTATGGGGTATTATGGGAGAGAGAGGGAGCTCTATAGGTGCATTATTGGATGGAGAGAGGGCTCTCTAGGCTATTATGGGATGGGGTGGGGGCTCTATAGGCTATTATGGGATGGAGAGGGGGTGCTATAGGGTATTATGGGATGGAGAGGGGCTCTCTAGTGTATTATGGGATGGGGAGAGGTCTCTATAGGAAACTGGCCAATGTGGTCCCCATCCACAAGTAGGGACGGATGGAGGAACCCGGAAACTACAGGCCAGGCATCCTGATCTCAGTGCCAGGGACAGTGATGGGACAGATTTTCCTGGAGGCAATAACTGCACACCTGCAGGATGGCCAAGGGCTCAGGTCCAACCAACATGGATTTAGGAAGGGCAGGTCCTGCCTCTCCAACCTGATCTCCTTCTATGATCAGGTGACCCGTCTGGTGGACGTGGGGAGGCCTGTGGATGTAGTCCACCTGGACTTCAGCAAGGTCTTTGACACCGTCCCCCACAGTAAACTGCTGGCTAAGTTGTCAGCTGGTGGTTTGGACAGCAACACTCTGTGCTGGGTTAGGAACTGGCTGGAGGGCTGAGCCCAGAGAGTGGTGGTGAATGGTGCCACATCCAGCTGGCGGCCAGTCACCAGTGGTGTGCCCCAGGGATCAGTGTTGGGCCCCATCCTCTTTAACATCTTCATTGATGATATGGATGAGGGGGTTGAGTCAGTCGTCAGCAAGTTTGCAAATGACACCAAGTTGGGAACAGATGTTAGTCAGTTAGAGGGTTGAAAGGCTCCGCAGAGGACCTCGACTGACTGGACAGATGGGCACAGTCTAATGGGATGGCATTTAACAAGTCCAAGTGCCAGGTGCTGCACTTTGGCCACGGCAACCCCATGCAGAGCTACAGGCTGGGGTCAGAGTGGCTGGAGAGCTGCCAAACAGAGAAGGACCTGGGGGTGCAGATTGACAGCTGCCTAAACATGAGCCAGCAGAGTGCCCAGGCGGCCAAGAGGGCCAATGGCATCCTGGCCTGTATTAGGAATAGTGTGGCCAGCAGGAGCAGGGAGGTCATTGTGCCCCTGTACTCTGCTTTGGTTAGGCCGCACCTTGAGTACTGTGTCCAGTTCTGGGCCCCTCAGTTTAAGAAGGACATGGAGACCCTTGAACGTGTCCAGAGAAGGGGAACAAGGCTGGGGAGAGGCCTTGAGCACAAGCCCTGTGAGGAGAGGCTGAGGGAGCTGGGGCTGTTTAGCCTGGAGAAGAGGAGGCTCAGGGGTGACCTCATTGCCCTCTACAACTACCTGAAAGGTGGTTGTAGCCAGGAAGGGGTTGGTCTCTTCTCCCAGGCAACCAGCACCAGGACAAGGGGACACAGTCTCAAGCTGTGCCAGGGGAGGTTTAGACTCGAGGTGAGGAGGAAGTTCTTCACTGAGCGAGTCATTCGCCATTGGAATGGGCTGCCCGGGGAGGTGGTGGAGTCGCCGTCCCTGGAGGTGTTCAAGGGGAGATTGGACACGGCACTTGGTGCCATGATCTAGTTGTGAGGTCTGTGGTGACAGGTTGGACTTGATGATCCTTGGGGTCTCTTCCAACCTTGGTGATACTGTGATACTGTGATACTGTGGAGAGGGGGCTCTATAGGAGCATTATGGGATGCACAGGGGGCTCTGTAGGAGCATTATGGGATGGAGTGGGGGCTCTCTAGGGTATTATGGCATGGAAAGGGGTCTTTATAGGGTATTATGGGATGGAGAGGGGTCTCTATAGGAGCATTATGGGATGTAGAGGGGGCTCTATAGGGTTCTGACCAGCAGAACCAAGCAGATGAGGCTCTCTACAGGCAAATAGAAGCGGCTTCCAGGTCACAAGCCCTGGTCCTCATGGGGGATTTCAACCACCCTGACATCTGCTGGAGAGACCACACAGCAAGGCATCAGCAATCCAGGATGTTCCTGGCCTGCATAGAAGACAACTTCCTCCTCCAAATGGTAGAGGAACCAACAAGAAAAGGTGCTACGCTGGACCTTGTTCTCACCAACAGGGAAGGGCTGGTAACAAATGTGAGGCTCAGAGACGGCCTTGGCTGCAGTGACCATGAAGCAGTTGAATTTAATCTCCTCAGGGCAATCAGGAGGACGTATTCTAAGCTTCGGACCCTAGACTTTAGGCGTGCAGACTTCGATCGCTGCAGGGATCTGCTGGCCAAAGTGTCGTGGGATGAAGCCCTGAAGGGAAGAGGGACCCAGGACAGCTGGTCAGTATTCAAGGACCACCTCCTCTGTGTCCAGGAGCTATGTATACCTACAAGGAGAAAAGCAGGAAGGAATGCTAGGAGGCCTGCCTGGATGAACAAGGAGCTGCTGGACACACTATCACTTAAAAAGAAACTCTACAGGAAGTGGAGGGAAGGACAGATAGCACAGGGGGAGATAAGGAAGCTGCCCGAGCAGCAAGAGGCCTGGTTAGGAAAGCCAAAGCAGAGTTTGAACTGAATCTAGCCAGGGGGGTTAAAGGGAACACTAAGAATTTCTATAGGTATGTTAATGGCAAGAAGAAGACTAGGGAAGGTGTGGGCCCCCTCAGAAAGGAAAGTGGTGAATTAGTCACAAGTGATGTGGAAAAGGCTGAGGTACTCAATCACTTCTTTACCTCAGTCTTCACTGCAAGGGCCTCCAGCCACACTCCTGGTGTCATGGCAGACGATGCCAGGGACGGGAGGAAGAACTGCCCATCATAAGTGAAGCTCAGGTTGGTGACCACCTGAAGAACCTGAAAGTGTTCAAGTCCATGGGACCCGACAGGATCATAGAATCATAGAATCATAGAATCAGTCAGGGTTGGAAGGGACCACAAGGATCATCTAGTTCCAACCCCCTGCCATGGGCAGGGACACCCTACACTAGATCACGCTGGCCAGAGCCTCGTCCAGCCTGGGACTGGGCCTCAACCACCTCCCTGGATAACCCATTCCAGGGCTTCACCACTCTCATGGTGAAGAACTTCTTCCTCACATCTAGCCTGAATCTCCCCATTTCCAGCTTCATTCCATTCCCCCTAGTCCTATCACTACCTGAGATCCTGAGAAGTCCCTCCCCAGCCTTCCTGTAGGCCCCCTTCAGATACTGGAAGGCCACAATGAGGTCACCTCGGAGCCTTCTCTTCTCCAGACTGAACAGCCCCAACTCCTTCAGTCTGTCCTCATAGGAGAGGTGCTCCAGCCCTCTGCTCCTCCTCGTGGCCCTTCTCTGGACACGCTCCAGCACATCCACATCCCTCCTGTAATAGGGGCTCCAGAACTGGACGCAGTACTCCAGGTGGGGTCTCACCAGAGCTGAGTAGAGGGGGAGAAGCACCTCCCTTGACCTGCTGGCCACACTTCTCCTGATGCAGCCCAGGATCTGATTGGCTTTCCGGGCTGCAAGCACACATTGAGAGCTCCTGTTGAGCTTCTCGTCCACCAGCACCCCCAAGTCTCTCTCCTCAGGGCTGCTCTCCAGCCAGTCACTGCCCAGCCTGTATTTGTGCCTGGGATTGCCTCGACCCAGATGCAGGACCCTGCACTTGGTCTTGTTGAAGCTCATGAGGTTGGCTTGTGCCCACCTCTCCAGCCTGTCCAGGTCCCTCTGGATGGCATCCCTTCCCTCCAGCGTGTCCACTGCACCACACAGCTTGGTGTCATCAGCAAACTTGCTGAGGGTGCACTCGATGCCACTGTCCATGGCACCCACCAAGATGTTGAACAAGACAGGTCCCAGGACTGATCCCTGAGGGACTCCGCTTGTCACTGGCCTCCACTGGGACATGGACCCGTTGACAGCCACTCTTTGGGTGCGGCCATCAAGCCAGTTCTGTATCCATCTAGTGGTCCATCCATCAAACCCATGTGTCGCCAGCTTGGAGACCAGGAGTTGGTGCAGGACAGTGTCGAAGGCTTTGCTCAAGTCCAGGTAAACGACATCAGTTGCTCGCCCCTCATCTATTAATGCTGTCACCCTATGGGACCCTAGGCTCCGCCCCTCCCCATCACCCCTAAGGCAACCTTGGCTCCGCCCCTCACCATAGCCCCTAAGGGACCCTAGGCCCGGCCCCTCCCCATATACCCTAAGGGATGCTAGGCTCCGCCCCGCCATAGCCCCTAATGTAACCTCGGCCACGCCCCTCATCATAACCTCTAAGGACCCTAGACCCCCCCCTCCCCATAGCCCCTAAGGGACCCTAGGCCCCGCCCCCTCCCCATAGCCCCTAAGGGACCCTAGGCCCCGCCCCTGCCCAAAGCCCATACGTGACCCTAGGCCCCGCCCCCCCCGTACCCCCCCAAAGGGACCCTAGGCCCCGCCCATTCCCAGAGACACTAAGGGACCCTAGGCCCCGCCATCCCAGTCCCTAAGGGACCTTAGGCACCGCCCATTCCCATAGCCTCACAGGGACCCTAGGCCCCGCCCCTCCCCATAGCCCCTATGGAAACCTAGGCCCCGCCCCCATAGTCCGTAAGGTACCCAGGCCCCGTCCCTCCCCTTAGACCCTAAGTCACCCAAGGCTCCGCCCTCCACTTAGCCCCTAAGGGACCCTAGGCCCCTCCCTTCCCCATAGCCCCTAAGTCACCCTAGGCTCCGCCCCTCCACATAGCCCCTGAGGGACCCTTGGCCCTGTCCCTCCACACAGCCCCTAACAGACCCTAGGGCCTGCCCCTCCCCATAGCCTCTAAGGGACCCTAGGCCCCCCCGACCATTAGTCCCTAAGGGACCCTAGGCCCCTCCCCTCCCCATAGCAGCTATGGGATCCTAGGCCCCGCCCCCCATAGTCCGTAAGGGACCCTAGGGACCGCCCCTCCCCATAGATCCAAAGGGAATCTACGCACCGCCCCTCCCCATAGTCCGTAAGGGACCCTAGGCTCCGCCCCTCCCCATAGCCCCTAAGGGACCATAGGCCCTGCCCCTCCCCATCGTCCCTAAGGGCCCCTAGGCTCCGCCCCTCCCCATAGCCCCATAGGGACCCTAGGCCGCGCCCCCATAGTCCCTAAGTGCCCCTAGGCTACGCCCCTCCACTTTGCCCCTATGGGACCCTTGGCCCCGCCCCTCCCTATAACCCCTGAGGTACACTATGCCGCACCCCACCGTGGTCCATAAGGGAAACTAGGCCCCGCCTCTCCCCATAGCATCTAAGTGACCCTAGGCCCCGCCCCTCGCCATATAACCAAAGGGAACCCTGGCCCAGCCCCTCCCCATAGCCTTTAGCCCCGCGCCTCACCATAGACCCTAATGGACCCTAGGCCCCGCCCCTCCACATAGCCCCTAAGGGACCCTTGGCCCCGCCCCTCCACATAGCCTCTACAGGACCCTAGGCCCCGCCCCTCCCCATAGCACCAAAGGGACCCTAGGACCCGCCCCTCCCCATTGACCCTAATGGACCCTTGGCCCCACCCCTCCCCATAGCCTCTAAGGGACCCTAGGCCCCTCCCCACCATAGCCCCTAAGGGACCCTAGGCCCCGCCCCTCCCCATACCCCTAAGGGACCCTAGGCTCCACCCCTCCCCATAGACCCAAATGGACCCTAGGCCCGGCCCCCCCATATTCCTTAAGGGACCGTAGGCCCGGGCCCTCTCCATAGCCCCGAATTACCCCTAGGCCACGCCCCCCGTAGTCCGTAAGGGACCGTAGGCCCCGCCCCCTCCCCGCCTCCTCTCTTGGGGCTCCAAAGGCCACTACGGAGGCCCTCGAGGCCTCTATAGGGGCTCCACAGCCTCCACAGCCTCCTCTATGGAGGCTCTCAAAGCCTCTATACGGGCTACCGTGGCCTCTATGGAGGCTCTCGAGTCCTCTATAGGGGCTCAAGCGGCTACGATGGAGGCTCTCAAACCCTCTATAGGGGATC